>ML813421.1:3829-35657 GCA_009831015.1 Picea engelmannii | reverse complement strand
ATCATTGCAATAATTCAATATCCACCTTAATTAAGATAGTTCTATATAACTTTATATAGAGTTATATAGAGAGTGAGGCTAATTGAAAGTAGAAAATTTAGTATTCCATTGATAGGTGCTTCTACTTCGCAATTGAGAGAGAGGTATAATTCCTTCAATGCTTTAATCTGGAGTTGATATGTGAGATATACAAAAGATTAATAAGAAAGATGTATTTCAATGTCCACTTTAGTAAATTATTTTATAACATCTTCACACCCACTTAAAACAATTGAAAATACAAATTTCTTATTGAAACAAAATACATCTTGTGCGCCTTGAAAATTTATGTATGACTAATTATAGTTGGATCACGGTTGAATGTTCATAGGTAGAATGTCATCATTTAAATTAATATATGAGTTATAGTTGGATCATGGTTGAATGTACATAGGTAGAAAGTTGTCAATTAAATTATGAATTATAGTTGGATTATGATTGAGTGTTCATAGAGAGAAGGGTCGTCAATTAATTGATGTATGATTCGTTATGTGATTAGATTTATTTTGCGCCATGAAATAAAATTGATTATTACTCTTGCACCTTGGAATTAATGTGATGTATGATTTTTTTAGTAATTAATTTACTCTTGTGCCATTAAATAAAGTTGATGTATGATCGTTTTAGGAATTAGATTCCCATTAAAATAATGTTGATGTTGATTGAGTAATTAGATTCTCTTGTGCCATTAAATAATGTTGATGTATGATTGATTAGTAATTACATTACTCTTGCGTCATGATTACTTCATAATTGATATTGATTGTTGATCTAATTGGATTTCGGCTTGATTGTATTAGTGGGATTTAGATACCTCCTTGTTCCTCAGAACAGTCACCAGCCCTAAGACCTTAAGTGGTCAAAATCAATCGTATGAATCATGGGCTTGAGAGTTTCTTATGTGTCCTGGAGGTCTTGACCATGCATGATAGGTTGGGCGGGTAGTTCCTTAAATGTTCAGTGACATGTTTGGTCAACTATTTGTATTTCGCTTCAATTGATCATGATGCGTTGAATCACATCGCCATTTGATTATGATAACGCATTGATTATGAATTGTTATTTGTTATGATGATGTGTAGATTGTGCCGCTATTTATTTGTGTTAATACATTGATCATGTGTTGTTATTAATTTTATGATGTGTCGCTATTAATTATGTTGATGCAGTGATTGTGTCATTATTAGTTATGATGATGTGTCGTTTGCATCACTATCAATTATGTGGTGATGATTCTATTATCCTAACGCAAAAAAAAAATCACCTATTGTACATCGTTTTGTTGTCATAATGATAGGGTCATTACAAAGGCACAATCCAAACACCCCTCCACCTCAAAAGGACTTTGCCTCTCACAACTTCTTTGAAAACCTTCCACAAGATAATAAAGGAAACCCCTCTTTGATGAAAGAGAACATCCCCCCTAGTAGTACTCCTCCAGAGAACCCCCCAGTAGAGGAGCAATCAAAGAGACGCAAAACAATGGACCAAACCAGTATTGCCAACCATGAAGAGGATGGCAACATGCAAGAAGAACAGATCAGATTATCGGACTCAGACGATGGCGAAGAAATTGATCTGGGGGCCTATATCTTAAATCAATTGCAACGACCTATAAGCAACATGACCCCAAATCCATTCCAAAAAAGAAAGTTCAGCTCTTTAAAGACACTTTGGTTCACAATTGAATCCTCAATGGTCCCAAGGTGAAAGGTATGACCCACACCCCCTCTCCTGGAATTAATCCCTCCCCTTCGTCTTCTTCTAAAGACCTAAAAGAGGAAAATAAGTGAGGTAGAAAATCCAACAAAAATCTTATCAAGAACCTCGACGAAATTCTGGTTAATTCAGGCTGCATCGCCATAATGACAGATAAGTTTCAACCCAACCCCCCACCTTCCTTATAAAATTCATCTCCTAGAAATTAAGAGACATTAATGGGAAAACCAAACATAGGTTGCTCAAGAAAAAAACCCTCTCTAAAAAACCCACTGTTGTCATGATCTAAGAAACCAAATTTCCCCACAAACTCCTTCAAACCCTAGCATCTTGTATTTGGTATGACTCTCTAGCTATCACCCTGGATACGCAAGTTGTTGTGGGGGGTATCACCTTCCTATGGAACCCCTCTAAGATAACCCTCTCCAATTTTTTCTCTACTAAGTACTCTCTCTCTTCCCACTTCCAACTCATTGGATCCTCTCAAAAGGGCATCCTTACCAATGTTTATGGACCAAAACTATGCCTTGAAAAATTGCATTTCCGAACTTATCTCTTGCAACTCCATCACCTCATTGCTGACAATCACTAGCTCATAGGAGGTGACTTCAATATCACCACCTCCCTCCTTGAAAAACAAGGTGGCATTAGAAAGTTGGAGCAGGACTCCCTGACCTTCTTAGATACCATCTTCTCCCTCAATCTCATTGACATTGAAACTCTTATTGGCACTTTCACCTGGAACAACCACCGCTGCGGACAACATCAAATCGACTCCTGCCTCGACTGTTTCCTTATTTTGGACTCCTTTATGCTGGTAGGACTTCAACCCACAACCACCATCCTCCCCCAAGGAGTTTCAGACCACTAGCCTATCATGCTCAATCTTGACCTCTATGGTAGCCCTCTCAACAAACCCTTTCAATCCGAAAGCTTCTGGCTGAAGAATCCAAACTTTCAAGAACTGATTAGATATTGGTGGTCCTCCTACAACCCAACCTCTCACTCAATCATGTACAAGATTCATCAAAACTCAAATATGTGAAGAAAAATATCAAAGAATGGAGCGAAGAAGAGTTTGGCAACATATTTCAAGCCAAAAACCAACTCACTATGAAAATGGAGCACATTCAATAGACAATGATCCAAACAGGTAGAACAGATCAACTCATATAGGAGAAGGACAATCTCCAAACACAACTCAAGGAGCGAGAGTCACATGAAGAAATTCTTTGGAAACAAAAGTCTCACATTCGTTGGCTCAAAGAGGGGGAAAAATACCAATTTCTTTCACAGATCCATGATACAACGTAGACACCACAACAAAATCACTATGCTAAAATATCCTCAGGGAAACACTCTCATAGATCATAAAGATATGGAAGTTGAGCTCCTCAACTACTTCCACAATCTCCTCTCTAAATCGCAGGAGGATCCAAAATCTATCAATCTCAAAATAACTTAACATATCCCAAAGCTGGTTTTCTAGGAGCAGAATGACGCCCTTATGTGCCCATCCACTCTTGGGGAAGTGGAACATGTCATTTTCGCCTTGCCCAAAAACAAATCGCCAGGTCCAGATGGCTTCACATCTGATTTTTTTCAAGCATGTTGGTCCACTATCAAATGGGATGTATGGGCAGTTGCAGAAAACTCCCTGACTCACTCTAATGCTCTCCCTTCCCTCAATGCCACCTTCATTGCACTTATTTCTAAGGGAGACAAAGTGGAGGACCCCAGAAACTTCAAACCCACAACCCTTTGCAATGTTATTTATAAAATCATAACCAAGTTCATTGCCAACCGATTGAAACCCCTTCTCTCGGCCATCATCTCTCTGAAACAAACGAGATATGTTGAAGTCAGGAAAATTATCGATGGCGTAATCATGGCCCTTGAAATTGTTCATTCCCTCAAAATTATTAAATCCATGAGTATGCTTCTCAAACTGGATTTAACCAAAGCATTTGATAGATTAAGCTGGAAGTACATTCACCTTACCCTCCTAGCCTTTGGTTTCTCCTCCTCTTGGATCAAGTGGGCAATTTACCTCATATCCTCAACCTTTTTCTCCATCCTTGTCAATGGATCCCCCTCCCCCACCTTCTCCCTCTCCCGTGGCATTACATCATAATGGCAGAGGGTTTGGGAAGAAAGATGACAACGGTTCTCGAAGCAAATCAGATTGCGGGTCTTCGCCTCCACACTGAAGATCAAGCAACTACACATCAAAAATTCATGGAAGACACATTTCTTATGGCCTAGCCTTTGATTCGACAAGTTAAATTCATCAACAAAATTCTCTCATATTTCTCTGAGGCCTCTGGTACTTCTCTTAACCTCCTAAAATCTAATATTTTCTTTTTCAATACTCCTCCAGTTGTTTAGGTCCACATCTCCAACAATATTGGATTCCAAAAGAGAACCCTTCCAACCAAATATCTCAGAGCACCCCTCATTGAGAACAACAAATGCAATTCCTCTTGGGAGGACCTCCTCTCTAAACTACACAAAAAGCTCAAAAATTGGTCATTCAGATATTTGATTGTTGCAGGGTGTCTAGTGCTTCTCAAAGTTGTTCTTCAGGCCATGTCACTTTACCTCTTCTCAGCTTTAGCGAAACCTAAAGGAATCCTCAAGGCTGTCAAGAATATTCAAAGGACTTTTCTTTGGGGTGGAGCTCGTAAGAAATTGGCAGTGGTTACTTGGGACAAACTCTGCGTCCCCAAACTCAAAGGTGGGTTGGGTCTTCAAGATCCAAAATCCCTGAGCTCAGTGCTAGGAGCCAAAACATGGTGGATATGGCTTACTGCCAAAAACAAACCTCGGGCACACATATGGCACATGAAATATTGCCCACAGGTGGAGCATCATAATCTCATCAAGCTCACAGGTGAGATCCTGGGATCACATATATGGAATTTTGCTTGGGCCAACAAGCACCTCATTCACAATCACTGCTTTTGGGAAATCAGAGAAGGAAAATCAAAAATTTTCTGGGAAGACGCTTGGAAACAACTTCCACCCCTCTCACACAACGACAACTTATTATAGCTGAAAGAGTCTATGACAACCCATAACCGTCTCTAGATTCACTAATATCGGCTCCCTCCATCCCCTGAGGATACCTGGAGAACTTGGCTCCCCAAGGATCAATGGCCTCTCAACCTCCCCCCTTCTGTCTTGGATCCCTTTTGGAAAGAGATGACTCACAGAAAAATTCGAATTCAAGAAGGCCCGAACAAGCTGAGATGGGGTTATCAATCGGAAGGAGGCTTCTCTCTCCAAGAGGCATATCATTTAGCGACCAAAGATGACAAAAATCAAACCCAGGACATCTGGCCCAAGATCTGGGCACACAATCTATGGCCAAAGGTCTCCTTCTTTCTTTGACTCCTTAGCCGAGGAAAAATATTCACTCGGGACAACCTTATTAAATGAGGATTCCAAGGCCCACCTCTATGTCATCTTTGCAAACAAGATGTCGAGAATATGGAACACCTACTCAATACTTGTCCCATCACTTCAGAAATCTGGGACAACTATACTCTTCTTTTCAGGACTACTGATGTAACACACCCACTACGGGAACTAAGATTTTTTGCCTTTTTCTTTCTCCTTCATTATCGAGGGACAGAGTTCCCGAATTCCTAAGAGGTTCTAGCGTAGGCTAGGTCTTCCAATCGGGACCTTCACCAAACCAATTCACTGGTTCTTTCGTTGAAAATCTGTCTTATACAACTCACGCACCAAGTGTAAGATTCACTTCCATGTGTCCATCGGTTGTGACCTCGGGCTAAGCCAAGAGGCGCCTTTCACATTTCAGGACTTCGGAAACCGGGAGTTCGAAATGCCAGGGAGTCGAGTTCTTTGACTCTTCAAACCCCGAAACCCGAAATCCTATTCACACCAAGCCGCTTCGGGATTTCACCTACCGGGACTTTGCATACCAAGATTTCGTGATGTATGAAGACGATGGTTCATACCCTTCGGTTTCTCGAGTGCCGCAACACCGAAACCCATATATCTACTAAGCTCAGTTCAAGGTTTCGCAAGTCGGGATTTCGCGATATACGAAGACAGGAGGTCTCGCACTTGAGTTTCTAGGAGCTGAAACTCCGAAACGCCGATATATATATATATATATATATATATATATATATATATATATATATATATATATATATATATATATATATATATNTAAGTTCATTTCGGGGTTTCGCAAGTCAGGATTTCGCGATATGCGGAGACAGGAGGTCTGGCACTTGGGTATCCCGGGTACCAAAATGCTGAAACACCAAACTCTAGCCATGCTATACCATTTCGGGGTTTCTCACATCAGGATTTTACATCTGGCAAATATAAGGAAACTGACCCTTGGGATTCTCGGGTGCCGAAACACTGAAACACCAAACTCTAGCCACGCTATACCATTTCGGGGTTTCTCATATCGGAATTTCGCAACTGGCGAATACAAGGAAACTGACCCTTGGGATTCCTGGGTATCGAACATCAAAATCTATTCACGCTCTATCATTTCAGAGCTTCTCACATCGGGATTTCACGTCTGGCGAATACAAAGAAATTGACCCTTGGGATTCTCGAGTGCCGAAACGTCGAAATATCAAAATCTATTCATGCTCTATCATTTCGGGGTTTCTCACATTGGGATTTCGCATTTGGAGAACACAAGGAAACTGACCCTTGGGATTCCTGGGTGCCAAAACGCCGAAACACCAAACTCTAGCCATGCTATACCATTTCGGGGTTTCTCATATCGGGATTTCGCAACTGGCGAATCAAAGGAAACCGACCCTTGGGATTCCCGGGTACCGAAAAGCCGAAACATCAAAATCTATTCATGCTCTATCATTTCGGGGTTTCTCACATCGGGATTTCGCGTCTGGCGAATACAAGGAAACTGACCCTTGGGATTCCCGGGTGCTGAAACATCGAAACATCAAAATCTATTCATGCTCTATCATTTTGGGGTTTCTCACATCGAGATTTCACATCTGGCGAATACAAGGAAACTGACCCTTGGGATTCCCGGGTGCCGAAACGCGAAACATCAAAATCTATTCACGCTCTATCATTTTGGGATTTCTCACATCGGGATTTTGCGTCTGGCGAATACAAGGAAACTGACCCTTGGGATTCCCGGGTACCGAAACGCTGAGAGGTATCCCTGCTAAGCTACTTTCAGTGACAGCGATGAAACAAATTCATGGGCTTACTAAAACGGTAGTCCTTTCAAGGAACTCACTCCTCTCTGTATGGTGAGGGAACTTTCCCGGAAGGAGGTGCCTTTGGGGAAATCCAACCAGGGCATCGCGGAAGTTAAGTAAATGGGACAAATCTCCCAAGAACGGACTCGAAATCCAAACTTGTTCACTATATATATATATATATATATGAACCGACTATAGTCATACAAGTATAAGCATGCATCCACCATTTTCGATCAAAACATCGGGCAACACTTCTATACAGAAACCATTTATGAGGGTACAACCATGAGCATACATTCCAGGAATATTCAATTTAATATATAGGACGTAAATACTTATCAGAAAACACCAGGTGTAACACAACTGCTAAGAGGAGTGCTCGTTTCCACCCAACCGTAGGCTCAACAACTCCTAACAGATTTACCACTAGCCACCCCCGAGCTAGAGCACAAGGCTTTGAGACTCAGCCTCCTACTTCCCTCTCGTCGGAAGTCAAGGACGAAGGTTACTCTCCTTCTCCTCTACTCAAGACTCGCTATATTTTCCGGAGTTCCTTTAGTTCTCCTTTTGCGATTCTTGTTGTGTGCTCTCCCTCTCCCCATACTTCCTTTCTTGCTTTGTCCTGCAAGGTCGCATGTGGTGCGAATTCCCCCGCAGTGGTCAGGTCTGAGGGATTCTACGAATGGGCGGTTCACCCCCATCCCCTCATTAACTCATGAGGAGCCTCCCCACCTACCATCCTGGCGAGTAATTTATTCCAGGGCCAGAGAGCAGCTTTGGTCTTTGAGCTAGTAAAGACCAATATGCTATTGGTTCGGTGGAAGTTAACGCCACCATTCCAGGTGCCTTCCACCACCTTTCATCAGCCATCGTGGTCTCTTTTTCAGCACATCCCCCTCTCAATAGTCATGCAACATATATTCACACATCATTTACATTCATCAACCCTTTATACAGGGTTCATCAAATCACACATCCACATCTTGGAGTTTGCCATAGTTCTTGGCCAATATAGTTATTTTTATAGACTGGGGGAAACAGGGTGTTACAATTCCCTCCCCCTTAAAGGAACATCATCCTCGATGTTCTATCTATCAATAGAATGTGTAAGTACATAAGTAAACAAAATCGGATATGCCCGTTTCATGGCATCTTCCATTTCCCATGTAGCCTCATCTGGGCCAAAATGTTTCCACTGCACCTTAACCTGTGCAATGGTTTGGTTCCTAAGTGAGGTTTCCTTTCTGTCCAGTATGCATTGAGGTTCTGGTAGGAATTCTCCCTCTGGTTCCACCTGGATCACAGACCAGTCAATTATATGATTAGAATCATGTACATATTTCTTCAATAATGAAACATGGAAAACATTATGTGCTTTTATTGTGGGAGGAAGTGCTAGCCTATAGGCTATAGGTCCCACTCTATCTAGAACTTCAAAGGGTCCACAATATCGAGGTGCCAACTTGGCACATGCTCCCATCTTTGGGGAACTCTTCCTGGGCCTAACTCTGAGGTATACGTGGTCTCTCGCCTCGAAATCTCTTGGAGTTCTCTTTTGGTTGGCGTAACTTTTCTGTCGGTTTTGAGCGACCTTTAGATTTTGTTTTATCTGAATCACTTGTTGTTCCATTTCTTTCAACATGTCGAGTCCAATAGTAACTCTATTTATGGGATTGCTCCAATTCACTGGAGTATTGCACAGCCTACCGTAGAGGACTTTGAAAGGGCTTGTCTTCAGGGATTCTTGGTAGCCGTTGTTGTAAGTGAATTACACCAGTGGCAGGAAATCTTCCCACTTTTTGGGTTGATGCATTATGTGCATCCTAAGCATGTCTTATAATGTTTGGTTCACCCTTTCCGTCTGTCCATTGGTTTGAGGGTGTTGAAGGAAAATCTCCCTGCGGACAGGTAGATCTCCTCTTGAGAGATAGACTCTTAACTCTTAAGACAGAAGATGCTTATCATGGACACTAACTTCCTTTTAGATCTATATAAACTAATGTGTGAGGAGGAAGGAGAAAATAAGTACATTTTACTGGTGTTTGTCCCTGCACGGTCCGAGTTGAGCTCCAATCTTTCACTCCTCGATAAGCCCTGTAGACAAACAAAAGTACAACCACTTCCTACTCTACTGAGATTAGTTTGAAACATATCTATCTATTAGAGACAAGTTCATGTGAGATTAAGAAAAAACTAGAAAGAAACAGGCCAAGCATATTATATTGATGAGAACAACAACGAAGGAAACTTACAACCGTAGATGCGAGTGCAATAGCTTTGTCAAGTCCTCCTTGTATAACCCTTGCTCAAAAGACCCATGATTAGAATGAAAATAACTTCACTGATTATTCTCCTCCACTTCACTGTGTGTTTCCTATGAGATCATAGGTTTCATGCCTTCAATCATTCCCCCTTTCACCATGAGAAGGCCTGCTTATATAGGTTTAGAGAGGCCCAACCACTTGAGATATCTTTGGGGTAAGTTGAGGATTTTCCTCCTTCGGTTAGGGATCTTCCCTAAGATCATGGCTTGACCAAGGATTCAAATCCAACTGCCTTCAGAGATTGAAGAGATATTTTCCTCATTCTTCTCATCAAACCAATTTTTTCCCAGAATAGGTAGCGCTCCCCCAAAAGGGGCATCAGAGCGCTATAACGCTCCCTAACAATGCATAGGGGAGCGCCAACACTCCTAACAATAACAACGCTCCTCAAAAAGGGCAGGCAGAGCGTTATAATTCTCCCTAAGAGTGTATAGGGGAGCGCCAACACTCCTAAGAGTGGTATAGGGGAGCGTTCTCCTTTGAAACTCAATTTTTAGTGGTTCTTTCAAATGGCAAGAGGTTCATAACCCTGTTAACCCATTCCTCTTCTTCCAAATCAAATGTTTGAGGTGTTTCAAGTGTCCTTCCGATGTCGTTATAATCACGACATAGAAATTATGGCAGTATGCTTTTTCGGACATTTGCGACACTTGCGACCAAAATGCAACACTTGCGACACTTGTAATGACGACACTTGCGACACTATCGAAGTGAGTAATTTTGATGTGTAACAAATTCCCCCCCAAAGTATGAAGTTAGAAGACGAGAACTGATAACTGAAATTCTTTGCAGAATTTCAAGCAAGGGTATAGACGCAGAGAACCTAACAGAAGCTGCACACAAACATCAACAAATATTATGACATGTTTCAAACCCAAGGCAGACATACCTATGCTTGGGTGATAAAGACTTGCAAGATATGGCCGCCATAAAATACACTGCGGATCCATAATTGTATTGATAAAAGGTATAGCCACTAAGGATACAGTGTGGATCTATACTCCTATGACCTGAACTGATCGTAGCCATGAAGAATACACAGTGGATCTACGAGATGACAAGACATAGCCACGACCAATACAAAGTGGATCTATGTAACAATATATGTGTCATTGTTCAAAAGAAACTCCTTCGCAACCTGGGCAAAGTACATATAAGAGTGATGAATCAACCCATGGTCTTCTTACCGATCCTGATGTAGTATGAATCTAACCATGTGAATAGATGTACTGATGTCGAGCATGGCAGAAACCACTTGATTACCGGTCAATGATGTAAATCGTTAACAAGCGCGAGGGAAATCATCATTAATGTCAATGATTCCCAAGGTACCCTAGTACATTCCAACGAAGGTGAATGGATGAGTTGAAGTTGAACATATGTGGAATCATCCGATCAGAGGTCAATGATGTAAACCCACTGTCGGACGTGAGGAGGCCTGCCATTGAGGCATGCAGATCCCAAAGTACTAATTGGTTTCTAAGTCTAGTTCCTGGATAATGTGTTGAAGTCGACATGAATAGACTCGTCGAAGGAGGGCCTTGATGTATCCCCCATCAATGACACGAAACAGACACAGAGATATAATTGGTAGATCAAATGAACATGGAATGACATAGGTATTGAGACAAGATATTTGTGATGGCTGACTCTCGAGGTGGATACTTCCCTTGAACACTGAGGGCACAAAAACAGAAACATGACAAGGACCAAAACACGATGATGCAATGGATACTGTGACTTTCGTCGGGTGACCCAAAGGAGTAAGAAAAACTCAGAGGATTGGTTCAGTGAAGAGGTTCAACAGATTAAGATGTGCGCAAAGACAAAGTGCCGTGTTCAAGTGCGACTCTAAGAGTTACTTGGTAATGTTCTCAAAAATTGCTTGGCTTGTTTATTTCAATTTCCCCCCCCATCCAGATAGACGAGTACCTGTTTTTAATTTAACGAGCTCGAGGAGGGTAACACATGCTCGATATAACTCACCTTCGGTAAGTTCCTTTTCCTTTGTTTAACGAACTGGAAGAAGTAAGGGTTCGATCCCGTATGGGCCTATCAATGTTTGTTTAACGAGTCGAAAGATAGAAAACTCAAAGGTTTTTCATGATTATAGAGTCTGGAAAAACACTTAAAAGAGAACTCTCTCAGTTCCTTTTTCGTAAAGTAGTCTGACGAGACCGAAAAAGAGATAAACTATCGCTCAACAGATGTTTTCTTCAAATACTTTAATGAGCGTGAAAAGAACAAGGTCGCTCGACAATCTTTTCATGTTTAGAGAGTCTGAAAAGAACTTAAAGGTGATTCCAAATGTTGTTCTTTTTTGTAATGTTAGTCTCGCGAGGCCGAAAAAGAGATAAATTATCACTCAAAAGACGCCCTTTCAAACGTTTTAACGAGTGGGAAAGGAAGCAAGATCACTCGACAATATTTTCATGTTTAGAGAGTCTGAAAAGAGCTTAAAGGAGACTCCAGGGGGTTCCTTTTTCGTGTATTCGTACAGGTCCGAAAAAGAGATAAAAGTCTACTCGGATGCATTCTCATGTATTTACAAGCACGAGAAAGAACAAAGACTAAGCTCAGTATGCCCCTAGCTTGAAAGCTAGTGGCTTAACTCCAAAATGATCATCAAAGGCTGGAGACATGCCCTCCAAGCTTCAATTCATTCACCGACTTTGAGGTTGTCACCAACTTCTCTACGAGATGAGAAAAAGGAGAAGGGTGAATGAAAAGAAGGTTCAAGAGAGGTGACTATTTCATTTTTTAACGAGCTTGCCACAGGAAAAGAACTATCCTCAGGGCCTCTGTTTCATTTTTTAATGAGATTTCCACAGAGAAGAGAAACTATGCTCGTGGCCTCTGTTTCATTTTTTAATGAGCTTGCCATAGAGAACATAAACTATGCTCGTGACTTCTTCTTGATCATGGCTTCCAAGAGGATAATGCTCTCGAAGGATACCATGTCAAGGGGCAAAACTTGGTCATGGCCTCCAGGAGATCTTCGCTGGATGGAAGATAATTACTTGGGAAGGAACACATGTCGAGGGTTGCGATAGGAGTAAGAAGATCAGGCTCCAATAATCCTACCGAAGAAATCACCATGTCCACTACCGGATCCAAATCATCGGAAGTTGAAATCATGGGAGATGATAGAAAATCGACATCAGGAGGGGAGATAGAGTGTATATATTCCCGAATTTCTTCACGAGGGGGAAGAAAAGAGGATCGATGACGGTTCTTATCCCAAGGTAACTTGTCAATATGTAGCATTTCTAGAATAGATTCATCAAAAGGAAAAATTGGGGAAATGTAGTCGATCGTAGACGACAAGGAACTCAACAGTGATTGCATCGAGGAAACGTCAGGTGCCAATAGATGTTGGTCATCCGATGAGGGAGAAGCGGATTGGACAGAAACGTATGATGGTTCGGCTGGACCAAGTGGCACAGTGTCACCTAGTGCATCAAATTCCAATGGACGAGGTACAATCCAAGGGTCAGATGATTCCAAAGATTGATAAGCCGCGGTCAAAATCATATCGACGGTGTCAATATGATGTGTAGTCGGTGAAAGTGGTGTAGGGAAGGTACCCATGAGGCTAGAATCTTTCAGTAAGCCAACACCAACGCTTTCATACGTGATCTTGTGGTCTCCCAAGAAAGGAATATTGTTGGTGGCGGGAGCGCGAGCATCGGTCATGCAGAAATCCAACTGATCAACAGTGACAATTTTTCCCTGATGAGGAAATTGGACACATCGAAAAACTGACGAGGCAATGGCAGTCATAGCATAAAACCAACTTCTTCCAAGTAACAAGTTGTAATCAAGGGGAGCATCGACCACCTCAACATCAACAGTAACAGTTTTTCCATCCAATTGGATGGGCAGGGACTGTAAAATCCCATGGGGATGAAAACCTCACCCATCGAAGGTGCATAACATCGTTGGGGATTTGTTGAGTGCTGGTGATTTTAAACCTTTCTAACACGCCAAAGACATGACACAAGTCGAGGCTCCCTCATCCAGAATAGTTCGGTGGATTTGTTGATTGTGAGCAACAACATCAACTTGGAAAGCAAGTTGGTGGGAGAGTCGAGACACATAATTATCCAGGTTAAACATGATATGGTTGGACGACTCAGGATCCACAGTGCCAAGAGCGGCCAAGAGCGTTCTACGTTGACTGGGGCAGTGCTGTAGAACTTCTAATGCAGACGTAGTGCACGATGCTTGAGCCAAATCTTCAACAATGTTGTAGTTTTGGGCGGCACGTGAACTAGGATTAAAGGTAGCTTTACGTATAGTGCTCTTAGGAGGGCGTAAGATAGATTCGAACATGGGTTTCTCAATATGAAGTGGTCCAGATGGAGGATTAACCGATGGAAGACTAACAAAAGACGATGATGGATCCGATAAATTACCGGTACCGTTAGTGTCTTTTCCTTTGTCAAGGTTACTTGGTGTGTCGTATGTCTTAGAGCGAGTGGTCAAATTAATCCCATTAAACATATAAATATGTGCACTCGATGAGGCCTCATCATTAGGATGGCTAGAACTATCACCAAGAGAGGGGGTTTGAGCAACCATGGATTGTTGCTGTGGAAAAGGTTGAGTAAGCATAGTGGGTTGTGACTTTCCTTGGAAAATTTTGGCCACTTCATTATGAAGTGGACAGTCTCGAGTGTAGTGATCATCACCACAGATGATACACGAGAATTTCAGTTTCTGTTGTGTTTGCTTTTCGGTAGCAGGTGTTTGATTTTTTGGTTGTTCATTGTTATGTTTTGATTTATTCTTTGTCTTCTTCTTACCTCCGGATTGTTGTGAAGGGGCAGATTGAACTGCATTCACCTCAGAGATCTGAGTTTGGGGGGAGGTAGAGGAGAGTGTGGTTGATTGGGAAAAAGATTGAGTTTTGACGGAGCCGATAACACCATCCGCATGAGATGAGGATGACAGATTAGATGGATCAGTATTAGCTCGAGAAACATTCAGAAGCAAATCATACAAAGTACTAGATTGGGAATAAACCAAATCTAAATACTGAGCCCGAGCGATGGCTTGTTCCTCTGTGACCGCACCACCCATAGCAACATCGCGAGCGATCGGGGGTAACAGTGATTTAGTAAACCATTCCGCCAATAATATGTCAGGAATGATTTCCTTGATCATCCTTCGTCGTTGCCTCCACTCATGAATATGGTCAGAGATATGCACGTAGTTAGTTTGACGAAGGGAGGTCAAGAGTTTAGTACCCGTCTCGTAGCGAATAGGCAGTTGAAAGTGAGTGAGGAAAGACATGGCGAGGGAATTGAAATCATGAAAAGAAGCACGCGGTAGTTCAATATACCACTTTGTTTCCGAGCTTGTTAGTGTTCGCTAGAAAAGACGCAAATGTACAGAATCATCCATGAGGGAGTTTGATGAACACCACAAATGGAAAGTCATCACATGGTTGTTTGTATCTTCGCCAAATTTTCCGTCAAATTTTGTAATATCAGAAGGAAGTTTAGTTGGAATGACTGGCCAAACCGATGAATGAAAAATAGGATTATTCGTTAACCGAGACAAGTCTGGGAGATCCAGAGTCACAAGGAAAGGTAGCTGTCGGTTAATTTGCGGATGATACTGGTGCGGCATAGGAACACCAGTAGGACCATAAACTGGGTTAGGTGGATAGTTGTAACCAGTAGGTCCTCTTACATACGGTTGTTGCTGGCCAGGATAAGAAGGATTTGATGGTAGATGAGAGACATTTGCATAACCTGGTGGGTTCTGAGCATTATAGGCCGGGTGATTTATTTTCCCATGAGGAGGATAAAATTTTTTCCCTTGAGAATGATAAGGAGTAGATCCCGGAGGCGGATACACATTAGACCCATGAGGAGGATAATACTGTGGTCCCGGAGAACTCTAGGTGGTGTTTGGGATACCGCCTGGATAAGGTTGTCCGTAAGATGTTTCGGAAGGAACAGGATTTGAGACTCCTCCTAGTGGATTATGAGATGAGTTTCCCCCAACGCGGGGTTGAACGAAAGTGCCTCCTGAAGATACTCCCCAGGATTGTGAAGGGTTTCCAACAAATGAAGTTTGCCCCCCTGCCAGCGATGGATTAATGACTAGGGAATGACTGGAAAATGGAGGTTGCCCTCCAGCTGGTTGTGTTGGGCTAGCAGAGGTCTACATTCTCGGGTGAGCAGATGTCCCAGCAGGATCGTGTGGAACATGTGGATTTGTAGAGTAAAAGCTCGTAGAAACAGGGGTAGGGATTGAAGTGCTTTGGAGATGAATAGAGGGGATGAGTCTAGCAGTGGAATGGACTTGTGTTGACATAGCAATAGAGTGAATGACCTGATCGACTGGGTGACTCATAGTTTGACCGGATGGTCATGTTTCACTAGGAGGGTCATGAGGATGAAAGGGTTATCGAAAAGATTCAAAATTTTCATAGAGATCGCGTCCCGATGAAGTCCTCGATACAGAATGAGCAGGTGTGGGATTGGTATCTACTACAGTGCTCGGACAGACAGGAGTCCTATACTCATCACCAAAGATTGGTTCTGTGGATCCCATATATGTTTCGGTAAAAATCCTCTCCGGTTATCGTGGGACCTCATCGTCTATGACGTTCCCAAGGGAGTCTAAACAAACTAAAAGTGGTTCGAGAGGGGTTACCAACACAGATGTAGTGGGATTTTCAACCGTGGCCAAAGTGCCTTCTGAGTTATCTAACGGAGGAGAAATAACACTTCCAGCGTCATATTGATTTTCTACCTCTCTACGATAGTTGTCTTCTGGAGGGTTAGGAGGTAAGGGTTGATAGCCTTCTGGAGGCAACCCTTGCATCTTATGTGATCGACGAAGACCTTTATTGTCTACAGGCTCAATTGTGGAGAATAAAAAAACACACTAAAAATCTAGGGCCAACTAACAAAAAGAAACATCATATGCTAATAAAATCTAGGAATCAACTAAGCAAACACAACTTCTCTCGATGATCGTACTAGTTGGTGATGAAATCCAACGTTGTGTGATCAAGTCAAGAAGGGGCTAGGATATGGTGGAACAGTTACAATGGTAACCTGCTTAACAAACTTTCACCTTGGTGCAAGCTTCCACGCAGTAATTGTGGATATACCGTCCAAGGAGCCCAAGTGAGTTTGACCAATGTCTGTTCCAGGTACAGTGAGACTTCCCTTCACCGTCACCTTGTGTAAGTGCCTAAAGATTATGGCAACTAAAGACACCAATTCACAGTGAGTCCCTGGGCGGGTACAGTCGACAGTCTGATCTGAAACGTATGGGAAGGATAACAAGTCCGAAATCAACTCGAGAGGCTCCCACACATAATCATGGGTATACCTCCAAGTGACCCCCAATATACGATCCGACCACTACAAACAGTTGAACCACGAAGGGATAATCTCTGTAATTCGCCCGAATGTGACCTTGTGCGTAACCCCTGTGTGAGAGGGGGATCCCATAAAACCAATACGATAATTGGATTTGACTCTCCCTAGCTCAGGATGCTAATGTTTGTTTTGAAAACTTTGGAGAGTTGTACTCACAACCTAATCCAAAGTGCTAACCCTAATCTATTGTTGGTGGAAGATCCTAAAAACAAAAATGTTCTAGATAATTTTAAATTAGCGTTCGTTTTACAACTATTCTTTACTCAAAGGGTGCATGAAAGTGAAACTGATGGAATGAGGACTCAATTCCCAAAAAGATGCATGAAATATGATAAGCAATCATTTCTTTTCAAT
The DNA here is from genome assembly GCA_009831015.1 of Picea engelmannii. NCBI lineage: Eukaryota > Viridiplantae > Streptophyta > Pinopsida > Pinales > Pinaceae > Picea > Picea engelmannii. Next base: position 18,578 of record ML813421.1, on the reverse strand, counting down.
GAATGCCTATTTAAGGGAAAGAGAAAGAGTCGTTTTCACTATCAAACACTAATATGAAATGTCCTCAATCAATTGGTTCTCAATCGAATCCAATGCAATGCTAAAACATTTTAAAAAATGACTTCTAATATGCAGATCAATCACTAAGTTGTATCTTTGTCGTTTGTATGCAAGTGATGATTAATTCAATGCAAAAAACTTCTCTTGCTAACTACCCTTTCAGATCAAGGAGATTCGGACAAGCATGATCAAATTTCACACAAACAACACACCCTCTTGCTATGATTGAAACCAGAAGCAAATAGAAAACAAAAGATAACAAAGAAAAATCAAACAATTCACACAAAAGAGAGATGTTTAATAATGATGACCTCAAAGAACCAAATAACATGATTCACAGATTTCTGATGCCCTTCACCAGAGTTCCCGCTCAGTCGGATAGGAGAGAAGAAAGCAGTGGATTGATTTCAAGCTCTCAACAGCAGAAAAACTCAAAAATAAGGAAGAAGGCCAGAAAATCTGAACAACAAGGTGCTTATTCCTTAGAAGGAAGGATGTCAAAGGTCAATAGGAAGAAGCATTGAATCACAAAGAATCTCAGTAAGTGAAAAAAACAGAGACTGAATCTTAGAAAATGCAATTTTGGAAAGGGTTTTTTGCAAAGAGAGGATGGCGCTCTGGTGTAAGGGGCACCACAAAATTATAACATTCTGTCTAAGGCTTTTAGGGAGTGCTGGCACCCTGCTAACAAGGTAGGGGAGCGCTGGTGTCCTAAAACCCAGAAAAAAATCCAAAAAACCCTAAAACTCAGCTGAACTTTGTCATTCAGAGTATGTGTGATGGAATAAAGATTCAATCAACATATGAAATCAAACATACGGGGTGAACAAGGTCTAAAAACAAAAAAGGGTAAGACAAGGTCTGCGAGGAAAACCAAAATTGAAAGTTTCGATTCGTCCCCAGCGGAGTCGCCAATTTCTGTTGAAGGAAAATCTCCCTGTGGACAGGTAGATCTCCTCTTGAGAGCTAGACTCTTAACTCTTAAGACAAAAGACACTTATCATGGACACTGACTTCCTTTTAGATCTATATAAACTAATGTGTGAGGAGGAAGGAGAAAATAAGCACCTTTTACCGGTGTTTGTCCCTGCATGGTCCAAGTTGAGCTCCAATCTTTCACTCCTCGATAAGCCCTGTAGACAAACAAAAGTACAACCACTTCCTACTCTATTGAGATTAGTTTGAAATAGATCTATCTATTAGAGACAAGTTCATGTGAGATTAAGCACAAACTAGAAAGAAACAGGCCAAGCATACTATATTGATGAGAACAACAATGAAGGAAACTTACAACCGTAGATGTGAGTGAAACAGCTTCATCAAGTCCTCCTTGTCTAACCCTTTCTCAAAATACCCACGATCAGAATGACAATAACCTCACTGATTATTCTCCTCCACTTCACTGTGTGTTTCCTATGAGATCATAGGTTTCATGCCTTCAATAATTCCCCCTTTCACCATGAGAGGTCCTGCTTATATAGGTTTAGAGAGGCCCAACCACTTGAGATATCTTTGGGGTAAGCTGAGGATTTTCCTCCTTCAGTTAGGGATCTTCCCTAAGATCATGGCTTGACCAAGGATTCGAATCCAACTGCCTTCAGAGATTAAAGAGATCTTTTCCTCATTCTTCTCATCAAACCAATTTTTTCGCAGAATAGGTAGAGCTCCCCCAAAAGGGGCATCAGAACGCTATAACACTCCCTAACAATGCATAGGGGAGCACCAACACTCCTAACAATAACAACGCTCCTAAAAAATGGTAGACATAGCGTTATAACGCTCCCTAAGAGTGTATAGAGGAGCACCAACACTCCTAACAGTGGTATAGGGGAGCGTTCTCCTCTGAAACTCAATTTTTAGTGGTTCTTTCAAATGGAAAGAGGTTCATGACCCTGTTAAACCATTCCTCTTCTTCCAAATCAAATGTTTGAGGTGTTTCAAGTGTCCTTTCGATGTCATTATAAGCACGACATAGGAATTATGGCAGTATGCTTTTTTCTGACATTTGCGACACTTGCGACCAAAATGCGACACTTGCGACACTTGTAATGATGACACTTGCGACACTATAGAAGTGAGTAATTTTGATGTGTAACAGAGGGTGATAGGCTTTGCTAAATAGTAACTTTGTCTCCAAACCAACCATCAGTGATTTCCAAAAGTTGGAAGTAAATTTCGTGTCTCTGTCAGACACGATCTCTTTCGGCATACCATGCAGTCTGAATATCTCCTTCATGAATATGTTGGCGATGTCTATTTCCTTACAAGTCGACTTGACGGGGATAAAATGAATGAACTTGCTCAATTTATCCAAGAGGCATATCATTTAGCGACCAAGGATGACCAAAATCAAACCCAGGACATCTGGCTCAAGATCTGGGCACACAATCTATGGCCAAAGGTCTCCTTCTTTCTTTGACTCCTTAGCCGAGGAAAAATATTCACTTGGGACAACCTTATTAAATGAGGATTCCAAGGCCCATCTCTATGTCATCTTTACAAACAAGATGTCGAGAATATGGAACACCTACTCAATACTTGTCCCATCACTTCAGAAATCTGGGACAACTATACTCTTCTTTTCAGGACTACTGATCGCAATCGAGACAATCTCACCCACACCTTATCTCATTGGTGCCCAAATTCCTTCATCAACCCCATTGCCAATCATGCCCGACTTCTTCTTCTGGGGTTCCTCCTCTAGGTATTATGGAAAGAATGCAATCAATGCATCTTCCAGGACAACTCTCAAAATCCTCACTTAATATGGGAAAAAATAAAAAATGACATCAAGTACACCATCCGAGCGGAACTTTGTTCCTCTCAAAATTGGTAAGGAAACCCCCAAGATATTTGTATTCTTCAGGAGTTGAATCTCTCTCCCCCCCTCCTCCCCCCTCCGACCAGCTCCCCTTCGCTCAATGTCTCTCCTCCCACCTCCTGGGCCCCTCCCAGCTCGATTTCCTGAAGCTCAACTTTGATGGCACATCTAAAGGAAACCTGGGACCAGCCAACTACAGAAGCATTTTTTGAAACAACTTAGGGCACATTATCAGAATCTATACCTCCTTTATTGGAATCGATAGAAAAAATGCAGTTGAATTACAAAGATTGGAAGCGGGCCTCATCATTGCCTAGAGAGAAAAATATCATATGCTCATCATTGAGGGAGACTCCTAGCTGGTTATTCACTTGCTCAAGAATAGTCATAATGGTTACCCCATCCACAAAGTCACGTCTAGATGGATATTAGCAGTCACAGTGGAGAAAATCCAATCTCTCCTCCATCTCATCCGTGTTATCGTTCCCACCACGTGAAGTGGTCAACCAACAAGCTTGTTGATAGGCTAGCAAATGAAGACATATCTATAGACAATGACTCCCTGGACTGTGATTGGGACCACGTCCCTCTTTCCCATCTGCACTTTGACTGCTCTGCCATTTCCCAGGCCGACCAATCTCCCTCGCATCAGGTGTTAGGGATGCACTCTAAATGCAGACGGGACCCTGCTCCTCCCCCCAAAGTGGCGATTCATTATGAGGATAATTGCTCTCCATCCTCATTCGCCACCTCTAGCACTCATGCATCTTAATGTCTCCTCTTTGTTATGTGCCTCCTTAAATGTTCCTTGTTATGAATCATCCTCATCTTTCCATCACCTTTGTCCTCGACTCTTAGATTTGGTACGATATGAATCGCCTAGTTATGATGAATTTACTCCTACATATAGTGGTGGATACGACCTATCTCGTTGACCTTAATGGAATTATCATGCACTCATATCCTCTTGTACTTGGTCACCTCATCCTTGGTTTCCTTCCCTCTACATTTATCCCCTTTCATCCTCCTATTCTTTCAAAGTTTTTCCAGCTCCATTCTCCACTTCTCGTTCTTGACGTCACTCCATCTCCCATCCTTTTCCCTCTGCTTCTTCATTCTGTGTATCTCCCCTTCTGTTTTCTAGCTATGGCTCACAGTGGATCCTCCCGTCACACCCATGGAAGCTCCTCCAGTTTCCCTCGCACTCGCTCTAGCTCTAGGCTCATAGATGCTCCAGAAAGCTCCACCAAGTCATACTGTACCCTCACTCCCCCATGCATCCAAGCTGAGATTGAGGCAACAAAATATGACGTGAGAGTACTGAGAAAATTTATTCATGATGAGGAGGTCTCCTAGACTACCATCCCTCCGGTTCCTGATACAGGCACCGTCCGGGGGAAACTCTCTCATTACTTAAAAACAATCGATATTTACTGGCATTTAAAAAATATCATGGGTTGCATTCTTCTGGATCGCCATGAGGCTCGTAGACAAGGTTGTTGGTATATATATGAAGAATCTTGAATATGCTCGGCCTCAAGTTCCGACAACGGAGGGCTGCCAAATTCAATAGGTTTTTATGTTTCCTTGCATCTCAATTTTGTGCATTATGATGAGAGGTGTGGGGATCACACCCGAACTCACTACAACATAATGATATAGGTTCATGACTCTCTCGTTTTCTTTTTTTTGTGTTTTATATTGAGAGGTTTGGGGATACTAGGGTGCAGAACAATAGTGATATGAGGTATACTTTCAGTTTGTATCCTAGATAGTTAGGCATCTTTCTTAGACAAAGCTCCCATACTATATTGGATAAGTTATTATTTTTTTGTTGGTCTGGTTTCCCTGTGGGAAAGCCAGTAGCAAAACCTTTAGTTTATATTTCAATGAAAATATAATGACTTTGGATTATTTAAAAAAAAAAAGAAAAAAAAATTGAAATATTTAAAAAAAATGATTTTACTAAATTACTAATCAACTCCCCACTTGACGGATATTAATAATTAGTATCCCCTTGACTGAGATTAATAATTAGTATCCCATGTATAAAAGTAGGATTAAAAATTAAAGTTGAAAAATAAGGAAAAAATGTCTAAGAATTAAGCTTTGCCACTTTCCACTTCTTTCTGTAAATGGGTTATTTGCTTGGTCTTTTTACCAAGATGTGAGTTTAAGATGTTTTGTAGTAGACGTTGACCTAAGGCTTAACAATGTCAATTTTAAAATAATACAAAGATGAAAACTAAATGTATATGACTTTAATTAATAATACAACATTTGAAAACCTTACACTAAAACATTAACATTTTTAATAATAATTACAACTTGCAAGGACAAGACCGGATGGAGCTCTGCGATTTTCTAGCCCAGGGGGCTCACGGGCCGCATACTATGGTCACGAGTCTCCCACTACTGTAGCTCTCAAATCCCACCTTACTCGCACTTTCCCCTGACACGACCTCAGTATCAACGCAACCCCACTCCCCTCCCCCGCTCCCTCTCCCTACTACCCCCTTTTACCTCCCTTACCAACACATAAGACATTGCTATGTTGAGTCTCCTAAGATCCATCTATTCCAAAAGTCATGGTTGAATTGTCATCAGATAGGGTTTCTCTATGGCCACCTATGACGATGAGGTGGATTACTCTCCAGATCGAGGAGAACCACTTCCTTGGATGGGGACAGCTGGCAACCCTCCTTACTCTGCCCATCAACAATTGTCCATGTTGACCCCTCCAAGTTTCCCACTGACCTCCATGCCACCTCAAAATTATCAGATTGATTTCCTTTCGCATCTTTCTAGAGTTTCATGCTCCTCTCCCTCACTTTTCTCAGGCTCCCCCCCTTAGCCTGGCAGTGAACACTGAGATATCTTTCCCACGACCCCCCCCCGGCCCCTCACTTTTTTCTTCAATGCTTCCTCCCCTCACAATGCTCTTCCCCCTCCCTTTCTTGCTTCTCCCCCCTCCCCTGCACTATGTGATTTCTTCTCTTCTCCCCCCACTGTTGTTGTCTCCTGGAATTTTTCGGATCCCGTAGTAACCTCTTCCACCTCACAAGGCTTGGGAGATCTTGTTGTTCACCCAGAAACACTTCCAGTTTCACTTTTTCAAGATCAAAGTGCAAAGATCCTTCAAATGCGAGAGTATAGCCAGAAATTATTCATTGATTGCTACCTCCCTTCTCAGAGAAAACATTATCACCTGGGTCAGACCCCCACGACTCTAGAGCAAGGATTTTTAGCAGAACATATACAACCCCACAACCTCAATGGTTGGGATCTCATCCACAACGGAGCACCAGGGCCCTTTCTGCCTTTCAACTCAGATCTGGAAACCTAAGGCACCTCGGGGAAAAGGAGGAGAAAGCGCAACAAATGCCTTGGGTCTTCAAAAGCAGACCCAAATTTTATCTTAGGTGACAACCTTTCAATGGCAGGAGTCTCGGTGATGGATGAAAAAACACTGGTGGGGAAAGCATATGGATGAAAATTCAGTGAAAAAATCCTATGAGCCTGGGCTGCAACAAATTGGGGAGTAAACTCCACAAACTCACCCAACATTTTCCAACTCTCTAGAGGTTGGTTTATGATCATCTTCGCAGACCCCACACAGGCAATGGATGCACTCCACTCTAGCTAGACAATAGACTCCTCTCCAATTCTAATGAAACTATGGAACCCTACCTTTGACGCGAGCAAGGAGAGATTAGACTCTATTCCAATTTAGGTCTGTCTCCCAGGTCTGCCCCCTCATCTTTGGTCTGAGAGATGCTTCAAATCTCTCAAGAATTTCCTAGGGGATTAAATCTCTACAGACATGAGTTTTCTTGCTACAGGTGATATGGCAGTCACTCGAACCTTGGTCTCCCTCAACATCAAGGAAGGTTTAAGAGAGTTTCTCAATCTTACATATTTGGGCCGCACAAGAGTTCAGATATTGGACTACGAAGGAGTCCCCTTCCACTGCAGATGATGCCATGAATACAGACACGTGGTCAAAGACTGCCCAAAACCCTTTAGAAGAAGGCACAGACACACCCCACATGAATCCAGGTGCCACGGTTGTAAACTTCCACAAGAAACTGGGGGCATCTCTTCCTCCTCTGTGTCAATTTCATCGGGGACTCCCTCTCCCACTCCAACAACTTATCAGGATACCCCGGTGTTGAGGAAAAGATATGAAATGATCTTACTCAAGCATTTTCAAATTATGCTTGGCTAAAGAAAAATAGACGTGAATATCACCCTATGTTTATAGCCATCAAAAATAAAATCCTAACTCACAAGTATTGATTACAAGTGCTTAGGCTAGTCTTTTTCACAATTAAAAGCTTGCTGGATAATTCATTTTAATATGATTTTCTGAATATAACGGTTGCTGAAATGAATGTAGAGACAGAAGTAAAGACACCAATATGATAATAAAGATAGATGAGACATAAACAAATCCTTTATTTCATTCCAATTCACCAAAGAGTCATTCCTTTTACAAAATTTCATGCAGAAATTTCAGACCAAAGTCAAACTTAGACATCCCTGATGGAACATACAAAAGGACCTCTCACAGAAAATAAAAAACTGAACTATAAAAGCTGGATCATCTTGCCACAGATTTCTACCCACTCGACTCTGGACAATAGCCTTTGTCAGTCAATGAACTAATTCGCAAACATACAAGTCTACACAGAATATCAAAGATAGATCAACACCTCTGAAAAACAAGTGTTTGAATGATGTAATTAAACTCTGAATCTTGTTGTCTACAATAAGACCTTGCTATCATAAAAAATAATCAGGCTTGTGATAGATTAAGGAATGAATGAAAACTGAACTATCTCAACATAAACTCAAAGAGAAGACCTTAGTATGCTTCTCCTTCTATCTCCCCTCTTGTTCCTCCCTTTCCTTTTTCATTTAAGCCAATTAGAATTGGTTGAAGTAGTTGAACTACCTCATTAGTTAAGTTAACTAAAAACTCAACCACTTTTTAGTTAGGGGGGAAAGTAATAAAGCATAATAAGGGTTACAGTTAAATAATAACTAGTAGGTGGGACCCCTTGTGACTCCCATTTATCTCTTAACAATAATAACATAACTAATTAATTAAACAAGAACATCTCTCCTTGTGACTCCCATCATCACATGCATGTTTGACAATTTATCTCATTGATATTTGACATTATTTTTAAAAAATTCCTTACTCATATATCCAAAACAAAACATGTTGTTCAAAACTTTCGAAGTCAACTGTCATCAACAATAAATAAAAGAAAACTCAAAATCCATATTTTCCACTTTGAGATGCAATCTTTCCTTGATTGTTGTTGGCACCCTTTGATTTCCCTGAATTTTCCTTTGGCTGCACTGTGCCTTTAGGCCTAATCTCACTGATCATGTGAGAACAATCATGCCTCAAATGCATCTGGGAAGACATAGATTTATTAGAGCCATTAGAGGGTGAGGAAGGGGCAACAATGGATTTTCCTTTGTCAGGGGTATGGTGGGCCTCGATTTTCAACCTTTTTCTAGCATGAGAGGACTGAACTGGTGAGTGGACAGGTGTAGCTTGGGCAATTTGGTTAATAGCCAGGGGAGAAGGTAAGGACAAATTGGGCCAGCCATGATGTATAATCTCTTTCCATCCATCATTTTCGGGAACCTTGGGTTGCAATGAGACATGAAGGGGCACAGGAATACCAGGGGCTTGTGGAGATTGGAAGGGAGGCCTTTCAGGCCTAGGTTGGACCATTACTTTCCCAATAAAATTGAAAAATCTGTCCCAAAACAATTGTCCTAACTCTTGCGATTCAACATCAAAGTGTATGGAGAATCTTGGCCATCTTGGGCCTCTGTTCCAATTACCTCTCCCTTGGTTTCCTCTGCCATGGTTACCTTGACTGAAAAAACTCATTCCTGCATGCATGATTGATTAGAAAATAGCCCTTTTAAAAACCATACATGACAACTCTTAAAAAATATGAGACAGATTTTGGCTTAGCAATATATCAGACTCATGCAATCCAATCCATACAAATTTTTTAACCGTTGTCGATGAGAAGGGAGTGAACAAAAGGTTATGGGATATACGAGGGGTTTGTATTGAGTGAAAACTAATAAAATGAGGGGGAAAAGAAACATGGTTATTTATTAAAGGAAACCACAATCAACTGTAATGCAAACCAAATAAAATATCACTGTGATCCAACCAAGAAACTACGATTTAAAACTGCTTCAATACAGAATTATTCTTGACTCTAATTAAATTTTAGAACAGGGAGTGAAAAATGAATGCGGGAAGGCGATGGGGTTGTAATTATTGAAAAGCAGATAATGATAGGGAAAGAGAGTGGATACTGTTCATGAATTCAATTAAGTCATCCATAAAACCATCTTGTAAAAATAAATAACACCAACCAAATGACCATTGTGACCCAAAAACAACTACTCTGCAAAGTTCGAACAATTATGTGCATTAACTTGCTCATTGTTCGTAATCAAATATTTAACACAATGTTATCAAAAAAGACAGTACACATTCCACAACAACCTGTAGGGGGGCTCTGTTTATTCTCACTTATCCATTTCATATTTCGAAAGAATTCCAAATGAATAAACAATCTCTTAACTCTACTTTGTTCAACATAAAAAATTAACCACAGTTCCAAAAAGCATGCCCGATTTTATCCCTCAATCCCATCTATAATTGAATTGTAACGAGACCATACTGCCACATCACCCATGCATATCTCTATATTTTAAGCACACATAGTGGACAATCAAACACAACGATCTATATTTTAATTGCAAAGATCCTCACTTTCCACTTAAACACACATACAACAATCAACATTTAAACTCACATTATGCTTGGATACACAGACCATTCGACAAAACACAAAGTATTAATGTGACTGTGAGGGTTCCACCACTCTGAATTTAAACATCCATAATGTTGGGCTATCAATCAATATAACGAGGCAACAACAATATGCCCGATTTTATAACACAATTTGATCAAATTGCAACAAAACCATATTTAAAAACTCGTGACCCTCTCTGATGGCGCAATAAAAAATGGAAATGCCATAATCATCACGATTGCAATAATCCATTTGGAAATTAAAAACACATAATCACAGTAATCATTGACTCATGTTGTAGGGACGCCACACATACCCACGCATCACGCGCGAATCATCACTATGCATTAATCAATTGTAAACTAATGTTGAGTTAACATTTCAATAATCACAATGTAAAAGACAATGACTGTGTATCAACCCCATTCTTCAATCAACCAATTTCAATGTTGATATTATCAATTAGACTGTCATAATAACCAATTGTAGTGACTAAGTACCCATAACCAAAACCACTGTCAAGATAATCAACAGAGACGAGTCAAGAATAGAACATTATCAACAATGCATCATCGACTCATAACCATCAACCATGTATCCAACATGAAATAATGGGTTTCCTTTATCAAAACCGAGCTTTGAGTAATCGAGGATTGGCCTTGTGGACCAACACAGGGAAACATGGAGTTGACTCCTGACATCAGGTGAGAACCTCCAAGACCAATGGTGCATGCACATGGTATACCACAAATGTCTTCGCAGATAGGGTGACAATCCCCATGATATGAGAGACGATGAATAGAGGAGTAAGGCTCCATTTTGATTATGTAACAACACTTAGAAAATGCAGGGTATAACCCTCATGGCTTTTCCAATCACCCCGAGAATGCTGAGATAGGACAGGGCTGAGAAATAGCAGTCACCTTAAGCAATCCCTTTGAAAAACAACCATCACAACCCACTATGCAACATGAACAAACTCATACCCAAGTGAAGCAAAGCGCAGTGAGACAAGGTGTTCCAAAACCCAGTAAACCCCATAACGACAAACAACTGGGTATGGTGATATGAATGTGTGGAGACAACCATCCAGTCTAGACCAAATGAAACCCTCCACTAAACCAACAAAGATGAAAAAGAGCCTTTATGGCTGCTAACACTCAGAATGACCAAATACACTGTGACTTCAGACATTACTGCAATGAAACCCAGACCAACCATCCATTCCAGAAAAATATCACCAAATTACATAGTTTCCAGAATTAAGGAAAGCAAAAACCCATACATACTGAGCCACTATCTATTTCATAACCAGAGCAAATTCATGGATGGAAAAAAAACATACTCGTAACCAAGAGCACCTTAAAAATGTGAGTTGGCCGAGCGGTTCTTCAATTGCTTGAAAGTATTGCTTGAAAGTTGGAGCCTCACCACAACAACACAGTTGAACAATAGCTCGACTACGGTGGCGGCCAGTGGAAAGAGTAAGGGTGATGTGCAGTAAATGCACGTCGCCTCCACCCCCAGTCAATTAATTTCTTATTACATGCCAACCAACTTTTCATTAGCTCATTCAATTAAACTATGTATCGAAACCATTACCCACTAATTTCCAATAGCGCAACACATAATCACATTTATCCATTTCCAACTTATACCATAACACATATCAACCATGTTCCATATAACTCAACAAATCGCATAACCATTAACTTATTGCTAGGATTAACAACAACCATTTAAATTTCAATGCATGTAGCATAAGATCATAATTCGATCTCTTCCCATTGCACTTTGCTTAGGTTGTTTTTATTTCCTTTCAATTGCTTGTATGTGTTGTTGCTAACATGTTTATTGTGCAGGTATCACATCAAGGAGTCCATGAACATATATCAATGATAATAATGGATAACATAGGCCATCGAAACATGGAACCAGAGCCTAGAGTAGGAGAAACAACACATAACAATCCTTATCCATCATTCCATTGCCGCAATTAGAACCAACACATAATAGGCCTTATCAATCGCCAATAAAACCAATATTTCATCGACTATGTAAGCAGTATCGAATAGCCGCACAAACATCAAATAAGAACTAGGTCTGATCTCCAATCTACAAGGGGGTCCCACCTACTAGTATTATTTATTTTGTTAGCTTATAATAATAGGATTTAGCAATACTTTGCGGGCAAAACTTCGTTGCAATTTTAATCGTCAACAAAGTGGAGACTCCACGGGGAATTTTTTTTCAACAAATTTAGAACTCAGAACTCATGGTTTCATAGACCGAGCACAGTAGGTCAAGAGATATAACCAGGAAAATTATGCAATAGGGGGAAGTGAGTGGATTTAATGGAAAAATGACCAGGAATTTGGGAATAATTTATGAAAAGTGTTAAGCATGAGGGTTTTTTCCACTGTATGCATAATCATTCAACTATAATATGCTCTTTACTTCAAGGAGAAAATTTATGGATTTGCTCTTTTATTTCTCAATGGATGAATAAATGGAAACAAGAATCGGAGGATAACCAATCTCTTTATAAGACAACAACGAAAGCAGATAACAATTTCAAGTACGCCTTCAGGGGTACATTGTAAAAACTATGTAAGCTTGATTGTTATTGACTAACAATGCTTTCCAGGAGTGTCACCGTGGCAGAGCTAAACCAACATCTTATTCTTGACCAAAATAAACTAAAAGATAGTAAACAATAAAATCATGACAAAAATAAATTTGCAAAAAACAAACAACAGAAATAAAATGACAGAAAAGTAAAAGCAGTAGGAAAATTTTAAAACTGATAGCAGAAGTCAAACTACTGTAAGGCAGAAAAGGAAAAAGCGCAAAATTGAAAATAGAGTTAGGTTACGAGTTTACAGAAAATCCAAACAGCTTTAGAACTTTTCACGTCGATCCCTCGCAATCTTTCAAGAGAGAACTGTTAGTGTTGTAGGAAAACAATTGCTCCTGTAAATCCTTTAAAATGTAAGAGTTAGTGTCCAAGACAAAAGAAATTTTGAAAGGATCTAGAAATAACACTTGGAACTCCAAGGTAATTATCAACCCTTTAATGTATATGATTAGATCATCAAGGTAGATATGGATGTTGATCAATTCATCAAGAGTTGTGTGTATAGGTCTTTTAAAAGCGATACTTGCATCAGGTAAGCCAGAAAGCAGGCATTTATAAGACATGGTACCCCAATTAGTGATACAAGTGGTTTTGTGAACATCTGCCCCTTTTACCTTGATTTTCCTGTAACGCAAAAAAATGTCAAGTAAGGGCCTCATCCGTGACCTTACAAACTGCTGCAGAAACATTTCCATATTGAGAGGAGGAAAAGGATTTCTCATAATAGCTTGACCGAAAGTACGAAAATTAATGCAAGTTATAATATGATAAGTGGTCTTCGAAACATGTACCCAATTGGAAACCCATCCAGGGTGGACTGGAAAAATAATCCCAGCCTTTAAGACATTTTCCAACTCCCTTTGAAAGGTTGCTTTAAATGTTCTTTGTTTTTTCCTAGTTGGTTTCATGCCTTCATTGATGTGGATAGCATGTTGTGTAAGACCAGGATCAAAACCACGAGGATCCTTATAATACCAAGAAAAACCATTTTTAAATCCACCAAGTAGCTTGGAAACCTCATTTATTCTTTATCAAAACATTTGGCACCTATTTTAACATTCTTTGAAGATTCGAGTGCCCCAATGTTCAAGGAGATGGTTTCACCCACCTTATTTCGTAATTCCTCTTCTTTCTGTTCTTCTTTATTTCCTACACCACTCGATGAAGATGAACTCTCAAGAGGATTCAAGCCCTTAGGAATCTTGCCATCTTCTATGGATATCATTTCCTTGGGATTAAGAGGTTCATCTTGAATGAAAGCACAACCGCTCTCATTGTTAGGGAGAACCTGCCAAGATTCTACATTTTCTGGGATATGTGAACGATATCGAGATTGAAAAGAACAATCAGGCATGTGAGGCAAAGGTTGTTGATTAGGAGAAGCTGCAAAGACAACTAACCCATCAGCCATTGAATTCAACTCCCTCTTAACATGAGTGATGCTGAAAGATAAAAGGTTCAAGATAAGCGCCCAAACAGTTTGGGTGTATCGTTCCATTAGCTTGTTGCTAGGGGAGCATATCTTACATATCAGGTTCACAACAAGCTTATAATCTCCAAAAACTGAAAGGTGACCACAACCAAGATTAAGGGCGTTTTCAATGCCTAATAATAAAGATTCGAATTCAGTGACATTTTTTGTACAAGCAAACTCTAACCTGTAAGACAAATTATGAATTTTTCCTACAGGGGAAACCAAGATAATGCCCACCCCATTACCTTCGTTAGAGCATGAGCCATCAAAGTGCATGTGCCACATATTATCATTCAAATCGATTTGTTCCAAATGAATATTATCTTCCTCAACAAATATGGAATACACTCCTAGGTCCTCTTCGATATAGTTTACACTAGGTTGTGGAACACTCTCTATGTAGGGTGAAATCCTTCCCTCTCTAAGGACAATAATTTTCTTACCATTCTGAGGCATAGATAAATGTGTCCTGATGAGTGAGAGGTATCCACCTATTAAGGCTTGCCAATATCTTCCCAAGATAATTGAGTAATTGCTTACAGGCATGTCAATTACATGAATGCTAAGGCTTGTCCTTATTTCAGGATGAGTGCATAAAACTAAGGTCAAATCCTTAATCTCACCTATGGTTGCTTGTTGTAGACTATTATAAGAGAGCATACTTCTGGTATTTTCATTTGTACAAGACAAGCCTATCTCTTCCATAATAATCTTCAACATCACACTAGGGCTCGAACCACCATCAATGAGGCAACAATGGGCAATCTTATCCATAATCTTTACAAAAATATAAAAAGGGGGATTTTTTACAGGGTATCTAAAGATATGTACACCTACCTTATTTACAGATGAATCCTCTTTGTTTACCTCTTCATAAATATTGGCTACAA
>ML813420.1:124693-151464 GCA_009831015.1 Picea engelmannii | reverse complement strand
TTTTTTGATTTTTTATTGACCCAAATAATAAAATGGAACTTCAAAAGAAACACGATCTCTTCCAAAATGATGATCTTCATAATGAAAAATCATAAGATATATATTCTCAAAAAAATATTTGAGAATTGAACACACAAACCTTCATAATGAAAAATCATAAGATATATATTCTCAAAAAAATATTTGAGAATTGAACACACAAACAACGATAATGTAGCTGAAGATTTGCATCTTAATGTGGATGGAGATGTTGTTGAAGAGAAATTTGACTGAATTCAGAATACTTCACATCACAAAATATACATGGATTCACATCTTAATGTGGTGTAGATCCTTTGAAGAGAAAATTGACTGAATCACAAACATTTCATAACAAGAAATTTACCCAAGTATATGTATGTATATATTATAATGAAATTTATGCATGTTTATAGTTGATTTTAATTTATTTTATGTTTAAAATTTTGTAAATTATTTTTAATTGAGAATTCAATAAATTATTTAATTTATAGATATGTATATGTATATGTCTAAAATTGATATTCTTTTAAATTTATAGGTACGCCATCTAACATTTTGGAAATTATTGGTAGTTGAAGTGATATCAATATTGATGATGACATCTTAAATAACATAGATATTGACGATTTGGGGCCCAAAAAATCTAACTGTGTTGTATGATATCATGTTGGTTAGATTTGCAAAACTTATTTCAAAAATGAAATAGTGGTAGCACAAGCTCAATTTTATTTGGATTGATAAAATCTAAGAATTTGAGAAAATACATCTCATTAGGTGTTAAAAAGTCAACAAAAGATGCAAAGGAAATAAGAATGTATCTAAAAACCTAGCTAGTGCAATGGAATTGCCTCCTAGAAAAGCACAATCATACGATTTTAGTAGTGCATGTAGAGAAATACAAATAATTGTTGTTTCATGAACAATTACATCAAAACATTTATTGGTATGCATGTAATAATTGTTGGGAATCACACCAAAGACATTGCACAAGCATAAAAAATTTAGGGTGCAATTAGACATGAATGATAAACTTGCTTGTTGAGCCATTATTTCTAGGCATGCCTACAAATATAGACATCCAGAAGGTGTTAGATCTATGTTGCATGAATATTATGTGACAATTTCTCATATTTCACCGAATATAAGAGATGTGGTGCAACAATGAATATCACAAGGTTAATATGAATTGCATGTGAAATATTTATTGGAAATGTCAAAAGTAGACTTGTTCAATAAATTCAAAGAGAGTCACCATGATATTGATATCCCAACCAATACATTTATGAAATTTAAACCATGGTAGGTTAGGTTTATCACTGTTCGTGAGATGTGTTGTTGTCATCACGATATGGAATTTGAATAATATTATGACACTTTCCTTGATTTTGGTAAAAACTTTTGGACAAATTCACCTCCTCCTTCCACAATTCATGCTTTCATATCCCAAATTCTATCTCAAGAGAAGCCGATTAATTATTTTACCACAAACAATGTGTTGGTGGACATAAATGCAATCATTGTAATAATTTGGCTTTATCTCATTTTAAGTACTCTATTGACATGAATGATCCATAATTTTCAAATATCATTGTCAATTGGAAGATATATGAATATGTTACTCTCAATGTTGCACCTTCTTCTTCAAGTGCCTTCTCTAAAATGATTGATTTTCTAGAGGATAAAATCTATGCGATAGATTTCTTGAAGAAGTTTGAAAATGAGATTTATAAATAAACTAAGCATGCACATAGGGTTGGGTGGCAAGCCCTACAGTTCAAATAATGTCGAAAGAATTTTTTCCATCTGGGAAAATATTTTCCATGTTTGATTTTGCAGAGAATTACACATAATTACACATTTTCTACACAAAAGGAGATACTGAGTGAATATTATTATTCGGACCAAGTGTTTATACTTCTCCATGTTCTTAATAGATGTGCACAAATTAATATTGATGATATAGAAAGCACCAAGGATAATCATCATGTGATTAAATAGTACCATTTATATATTAGTGAGGATCATATACATGATACAAATTTTGCTCAACAATGTTTCTATGTAATTTATTATTTATTAAAAATATAGGAGGTTGAAATTTGAATTTAATCAACATTGGATATAGTCAGATGATTGTACATGTCAATTTAAATCCTCACAACCATTCTTTTGGTTGTGTTTCCTTCCAAAGAAATCAAACATTAAGACATTTTTGGAATTTATTTGAGACTCGATATGGAAAAGGAGAGCATGATGGTGCATGGGCAAGAGTAAAATGATAACTTTGAAGGAGGTGTATGGGTCACTCTATCGACTAATTTGTATCAACTGATCAAGTTGTTGAATGGTGTAAATTGAATTTAATCCACACAAATGATTGACGGTTTGGAAATGTGTGTATATATTTCATTTAAAGTTTTAATAACTTTATTGAAAGTATACTAAATGTTGTGTTTAATTATGATTGAAATGTAAAAATGTCTTCAAAATATATTGACCCTTCAAATCTCTGTGCTCTTCAAACTATAAATTCTTTTGAAAAATATTGGAATTTAGGATATAGACATCGATTCCATATGATGATAGCACCATACATGGAACTTGAGATTTTCACTCTATTAGGACAAAGGATTTTGAAAATGTGTTTGCATTTGATATAAAGAAGCAATCATGCTTTCATCCAATTTTAGATGACAAGGAATCTAAAGAGGTATGTGAAAACATACTTGGAAATTATGTGAAACCTTGAAAGCATGTAGAGATGAATTAGAAGGGGAAAATTCCACTTGCAACTTTGGAAGAGTTGGAATTAGAGGACACCATGGTATCCATTGATGGCAATGGAGTTTCTGATCTTATTATATATGGTAATATTTCACTACACGTGCAACATTTATTTTCTTTTGTTGTATATATTTTAAACTCTATACATAATATATGCACATTGAAAATGATCTAATTTCTAAATAAATTTGGCATGGTCTAGTATGCAGGTGATGTCTTCATGATGGTTGCACCACCAAATAGTAAAGAGAGAGTGAAATATTATTTGATGCGATGCACGAAGAGAAAATGTAGGTTAATGGATGATTATGATGATAGTGGTTTTATATATGAAAGAGGATCTTTTTTTTTTCCTCAGAAAAAAGTTTAATTTTATATCATAAAAAATGAACAAAATTACTTTCCGTAGATACATGTCTGTTGCATGTATTCTTGTATCAAGCCTACAAGCTTGAGAGTAAAAAACGTGTTCCCAAGGTCCCTAATTGAGATCCAAGAGGTACATCAAATTAGCTCATAAAGTGATCATATATAGAACATAATTCGGTTAACCATGATCATAGAAGAACATATGAGAGATCATCCCATAGTATTCATTTACATAAACATATAGAGTAAAAATCTAAAAGGGCATAATCAAGTGGGGATATCATCTCAGATTTTTGTGCCTTCATGAAAAGGCTTGTGATAATATTCAAATTGTTCACCATCTTGGAATTCAAGGATCTCCCATTGCCCACAAGCTAGTTGAATACCCGCCTTAGATTGTGCATCGGCCTCCATATTACACTTATTGTAGACATGATGACATGTGAGAATGTAAAACTTTTCCTTGATACATACTATATCCTCCAATAGTGGTAATAGAATCAGAACGTGGCACTATTGTGCACCCATAATCTAGTTAACAACTAACATTGAGTCCCCCAAAATTTGGATATTCCTATAGTCCTTTTCCTCAGAAAATGAAGAAGAAGTTTTAATGGCATGAGTTCAACATAGTTATTGGTTCTTAGTCTGAGTCCCATTTTAATTTTGAAGAAATGATTTTCATTGATATAGAGAAATTCTCCTCCCCCACAGACCATAATAACACCTTATGAAGTCCCATTGAAGTATGCCCATGGAAAATATTTATTAATCTACTCAACTTGAATATTTCAAACCCCTTCATTGCCTCTTTCTTATGGGAAATATGAAATTATACTAATCCCTTGTGCCATGATTAATTTAGGGATTGAAGGATGGTCCTAAAAAATAGCTCTGTTCTATGCAATCCAACCCCCCAACCTATAATCAACAAGAGAGCTTTGTGATGACGGTGGGTGTGATTGGAGGACCATGTCTTCCAAGCCTCCACCACACTCGCTCCTTGCCACTTGCATTTTGTACCCACCATCTTTGAGCACTCTTTCCATACTAGATTAATAAAGGGACACGAGAGGAAGAGATGGGACCCCGATTCTTCTACAAATTTACATAGGGAGAACCAACCAGGACCCTCTTTCCGTCACTTTCTCATATTGTCCTATGTGGGAAAATTATTCTCCAGTAAGCACCACAAAAATATTCGTGATTTTGATGGGAATTTAGATTTCCATAGGATCTTCCACCACCATTTCATCTCCTTGAGGTGTATATTGGTATATAAATGTATATATCCCAATTTTTGTGTATAAAATTTGGATGGTGCAAGGGACCATATAAAATCATCCACCCTATCAGTTAAATAGATATGTGAGGTTCCAAGTGCTCTTGTGTAATTTTTCCATAATGCCGAATTTACCTCATCTAAACCCAACTGTCTAGCCACCTTCCATCCTTGGTTCCAGATGGATGTATTGAGGGGACCTGTTGTTTGATTTAGGGTTGAATATCCCAGCTCACACAGTTAAAGAATAATAATTTGAGGAAGAATATGGTTTCCTTCACTACCCGACCATGGATTGGCACTAATACAAAATTTGGTTCCATTTCCAATTCACCATGCTAGACCATTCCCCACTATGAGGAAGGATCTTATTACCACATTCCATATAACTGAAATGTTTGTATGATTTTTGAGGGGATTATGAACCTATTATTCAATGGATTCATGTGATATATACTTTTTCTCCACCACAAGCGTCTAAAAGCTCCTTTTAGTTAGTAATCACCACACACTTTTCCGCTAGAGAAGATGAGAAAAGGAATATATTTTTGAGACCCCATCCCCACAACATTTTTGGGATTGCTATTTTGTCCTATCTTACCCATGGAATAGCAAAATGATCCTATGTCCCCGCCCACAAGATTTTGAAACAAATTTTGTGCACTTTCTCTAGTACTCCTTTTGGGATCCAAGAAAGGGACATCAAATAAACTGTGATGGATTCTAGTACTGATTTTATCAAGACTAACCTTCTTTCTCTTGAAATCCATCAAAATCTCCAAACTTTCAATCTTTTTTCCAGTTTTGCAATGAGCTACAACCAATCCCCTTTCCAATAGAAATTAGGATTAAAGTGGAACCCTAGATATTTCAATCCATAATAAACATATTTCATATCATATGGGAATATCTCTTGGCAATGCTGAAGTTCCGCCTCATCCAAATTTAGAGATGAGATGGATGATTTCCTTGCATTGATTTTCATAACTGTAGCTTGAGAAAAAATATTCAAAATGTTGATTAGTTTGTCTGTATCTCAATGAGAACTATCACAGAAATAAATACATCATCAATGAATAGGAGGTGGGATATCTTGAGAGTAGGAGATAACATGATGCCCCAAAATTATCCCATCCTTTTGGATTCTCCCATAACTCTGCTTAGATGTTTTGCAACCAATAGGAAAAGGAGGAGGGGCAAGGGACATCCTTTTTTGAGGCCTCTCTTTGCATGAAAGAAAGGAAATGTTGATCCATTTATTAGAATCGCAAAGGAAACCAATGTAAGAAAACTCATGATCCAGTTAATAAATGGTAATTCAAAACCAAGGTGTGTTAGTAACAATATGATATAGAGCCAACTAACTCTGTCATAGGATTTCGAGAGGTCTATTTTTAGTACTGCACCTTTCATGATTCTGGTTTTAATACTATGGAGGCCCTCCTGAGAAACCCTTATGGCCTCGTGATTTTTCCATCCTTCCACAAACCCAAACGGTTCACTAAAAATTGATATATATAAAATGTTCTTGATTCTCCTAGATATCACCTTTGCTAGCACTTTATAAATGCAATTTCATAGATAAATGGGCCTAAAATTTTCATATGATCGAGGGTTATATGATTTTGGGATAATGGTAATAAAGGTGAAGTTGAAGGAGGCCAACATTCTCCTTGATGCCTGAAATTCATCCACCACCTTTAGAAGATCCATCCCAATATGGTCATATAACCCCAAAAAGAATTCTACTGGCCAACCATCCGGTCCCAAACTTTTGTCACTTTGGAAGTTGTGTAGAACCTCCTTGAGTTCCTCTATTGAAACTTCTTCCATTATATGGTAATTGTCTTCTTCAATCACAAATATTGGAAAAAATTGAGCAATCCTAACAATTTTCACTATGGAAGTTCCCTCAGTAGCATTAAACAATGATTGAAAATGATGTTTACCCATACATGCCATAACTTCAAAGGAGGAGATGATTATTCCCTCCTGATCATTTAGACTCCATATGTTATTGCTTAGTCGACAACCCTTTTCATAGGCCTGAAAGAATTTTGTTTTTTCATCCTCACACTCAAGCCAAATGGCCCGGCTATAAATGTGCCATGCCACTTCTTTTTCTTCTAGGAGTTTCCTTCTTTTATTTTCCAGATGAAGCAGGGTGTCTTTCGATTCTAGTGAGGAAAACTCACCTCCCTCGGAGTTATAGATTGCTTGCAGTGAATCCTCCACTGATTTGAACTCTTGCTCATCCCTAATACATTTGTTATGATACCATTCTAATGTTTCCTTCTTTACTTTTTAAAGTTTAGTTACAAACTAGGAAGCGACTTATTCAATTTCCTATTGATCATAATGCCCAATTGTCTTAAACCAGAGGAAGAAACTCTTCCTCTTTTAATGACATTGAATTAAATTTGAAAGGACTTGCTAGTTTTTTTCCCCTTCCGATAATTTCTAGAAAAATAGGGAAGTGATCAGATTCACCTCTGCTACCAACCCATTTCCTCATTAGGTTAGTTCGTTCCAACAATTTCTCCAAGACCAAAAAGCGATCCAACCTTTTGTCGATTTGATATTATCCTAATCTATTGTTCCTCCAAGTTAGTTTGAGCTTGAATGGATCAAAGTATAAAAAACTACGGTCTTCTATCTTGTGCACAAAGAAATATGAAAGGGGGTCTAGCCTCACTCTAGGTCCCCAAAATTCCGTAGCACCCAAAGAGAAATTTAGATCCCCCCCCCACAATGACTACATCTCTGGTCATGAAGTATTTTTGTAACAGCGAGTCCTAGAAGGGGATCCTATCCAGATAAGTAACATAAACACTTATAACCATGAGATCCATTCCCAATTCCTCCGAGAATACCTCCATTCCCTGCCCGGAATCAAAACCACAAAAAAATTGAACCTTAATAGTTAGAGAGTTCTATCCCATAGCTAGAATTCCTGATCACCCTCGAACATTGATATCTACAAAGAATCAGTCCCTAAACATAGATTCCAAAAACTTATAAATCACATCCCCCTCCCCCAACATTTATTGGAGAAGAAGAATATCTGGTTTGGTAGTTTTGACTACCCTTCGCAAGGACAATTTTTTTGATGGGCTCGCTAGACCCCTGCAGTTGAAGGAATTTTTTTTCATGAAGTGACCCATACCAGGGTTATCACTGCTTTAAGAACCCTATAAATAGAAAGTTGTTTTCCTGTTGCCATGTCTATTCCTTCCTTATCATGAGCTTTTTCTATGAAGGATTTGCAGCCCTGTCCTTTCCCTTCATTTAGACTCACTGGGTTGGGATACAATCCTCCATTAGTTGAGATCATATTCTCCAGAACCGATTTGGTCCTCATGCTATATTAGATTTCTTCTTCCTCTGAGTCTATTGACGAATCAATCTCAATGGATATAATGACGAGGGGGATACCCAATTCTTCCAGAGCACATGGGAAAAGTACTTCTCTCGACTTGGAAAATGTAATCATGGAGGGTTTCCCAACTCCCGAGGAAAAGGAAAACTCTTTGAGAGATCCTGACTATCCTTTACCCATAGTTGATGAATTTACTAGAAAATTTAATGGTGGAAGAAGGGGGAGAGACTTTCCCATATTAAAAGATTCCACTTGATCCACTTCGAAGTCATTTTGGCTAACTTCCATATCCTCTTGGAATTCGTCATCCTCGACACCACTATCATCTGGTATTGAGGGTTAGAAATTGATTGTGGGGGACTTGTCATGGGATCTTCCTCGATTTCCCTAGATTTTCTCCCCCCAGTCTCCCTTTCTTCATCGATTCTTTCAATTTTCTAGATTGGAACTTCTTATTCAGCCCCTGTCGACAATGTCATTCGCTTTTCTATTGGGGATGGCTTATGCACATCCATTTGAGTGTGAAAGGGGAGATGACATTGATTTTCTAGGTGACCATATTGATGACAATGCCTACACCTGAAAGGTATCCCTTCATAATCCAACTTCTGAACAAATTCCTCATTTCCCCAAACAAACTCCATTTCTTTTGCTAGACATTCCCTTACATTGAGATTAACTAGGATTCAAGAAACCGTCATTTATCCTGTGGTGAGGAAATACATGTCTACTTCCATAAATGCACCGAGAGAGTCACCATTATCTTTGAAAACCCCTATGGACCAAAATTCCATAGACATCCCTGGAATTCAAACCTAAATTGGGGCTGAATTGAATCTTTCTTGACTAGCATCAAACATCGATGTCTATTTCTTTAACAACACTGGGCTGGAGTCAATACTCCAGTTCCCTTGAAAGACCCATTAGGCATATTTTGTTGATCTGAACATGAAGGTGAAACATCCTCTAGACAGTAGATAGATGGAGGAGGGATACTCCAAGTGTTTCCCCCATTCCTTATCCACCCATTCTTTTAAGGTTTTGATACCAAAATGATGGCCTTGAGCCCATCCCATGATTTCCATTTTTTCCATTTCAATCACCTGGTTGAGTTGAATATCCCCCCCCTGTACCAGCTTGATCACTTTCCCCTTTGATTTAACACATTTATTCTTTCATTGCCACATACTAGGATTGCCTCATGCTTTTGAATTTGATCCACTTCCTATGATTATGTGATCTAAAGACCTATTCCCCAAGGTTTTTTCCCTTCCTTCTCCTTCACCTTTCACCAAAAACCCACAATGATTTGTTGACCCTAGTATTGAAGTGAAACCACTATTACACTGGGAGAAACCCCCACTTGGAGGATCCAGGGAAAACCCAAAAACATTGGGAATAAGGTTTCCCTACATTGGCCATGCCAAAGAAGAAACCCAAACACCTTCTAGCTAAGCTACAAGTGCCCATTAGCCCATAATTAGTCCAATCTCCACAGAAAACTGAGAGTATACCACCTCTCCAGATGTTGAAAAGGGTAAAGGAGCTTGCCTTTTTGGGGTTGAAAATACCGACAAGAACTCACTAGACCATCTCACCCTTGACAGAGTGTTTTCCAAATCATAGGTTCGAGCCATGGTTCCAGTCCCACCACCGAACCCAGATCTAGAGTTTGTGATAGGAACCCAACTCTCGTGCCAGGTGGGTTTGACCTGAACGAACTACTTCTACTTGATAAATTGTCTTCTTCTGTTGACATCCACCCCCCTCCAAAAAACCCCTATGAAAGAGGATCTATTATATTAAAAGTTTATTTATTTCAATAAATCCCTGAAACTGTGGACCATCTTCATTTTTAATACTTTCAACCAAATGTTATAAGTTGCCACTATAACCATATAGTCTGTGCTACTTACATAAAGTTGATAGAAGTAAAAAAAAGAAAAGAAATCGAAGGTGAAAAGATGGAAAATGATGACTCATGAATGAATAATCAAGGATGGCCTTCCATTACAATGTTGTTTCTAAACATAGAAGCAACATTGTATTACAATATTTGGGCATTAAGAACATATTACCTACTTAGTTGATTGTGTGAAATTTTGTTGGATAGCTTAAATCTATGATTTTTCTCAACAAATCACGTTGTTTAAAATTTGAATGCATTGTTTTATTAGAATGATCTATGTTTTATTGAATGACAAGTTTTGAATTGATTCGTTTTACTAAAACAATCTAATGTTTAATTGAATATTTTATTTTATGGAAATGTTGAATGTTTTAAATTACGCTCGATAAATTTGAATTATATCTCACCATAAAGAGCAAAGCAATGCTCATTATATATTTTATTGTTTAATAGAATTATATATTTTATTTAAATTATCTATGTTTTAAATTGAATGATTTGTTTTTATTAAACATTATATTTATTAAGTTTTAAATCAACATTCATTCTATGATATTTAATTATTTATTACAATGATCAATGTTTTAAAATAAATAATATGTTTGATTTGAAAATGTATTTCTTATTACTAATATTGCTCTATAATTAAGAAGACAAAGATGCACACTTGACTACATGTTATCCCAACAAATCATATGCCAACAAATCATTGACTTCTTCCTTTTTAGGATGCATGATTTTTAAATAGAAAATATTTAAAATGCATTTCAATAACATACACCTTATATTTAAGGTAGATCTAACACTTCAATATAATGCATGAAGAGAATAATGAGATTCGAAGAGAATAATGAGATATATTCTTGAAATATAATCAACATTTCACCCTTCACATTTCTTTCCTTTTGAATTCACAACATGAATCCAATGTTTATAAAAGGACAATGATTTTGGGTGATGAATTATTGAAATAATGCATTCAACTTTGCCTTTAGATAAATTATTTGTGTTATTATTTAATTAGTTTGTTGATTGAAATTGGTTTACTCTATTTATGAGACTGTTTTAACATATTAATTCTTTTGCATATCTTTGTTTTACTTTGAGGAAGTCTAAAGCTCTATAATAGATGTAATTTGGTTATGTGTTGATGTTAATAGTCTCTGTCGAAAGCGTAGAGGGACTATAACGATTGATAATTCGTCGACTTCATATTAGTTTGTCCTTTAACTAAAAATATTTGCATAATCTCTATTGTTGGAACTAGTGAACTAAAAACATTGATTTGTATATAATAAAAAATACCATATATGTCATGATCTGATTGAATAACATATTGGAGGTCTTATTGCCAGCTTCGCTATTCCCAATGTTTTATATGTTAGCATATCCATTTTTTTTTATCATCTACGGTCTTTCTGAATTTTTACAATTTTTTTGAAATGTTTAGATATCCAAAGTTTTGAGCATAGAGAGTCATTTTTTTAATAACTATTTTTTTTTTTTTGCATAGCCTCTATTGTTCAAATTATTGTTACTATTTTTTTTTATTGTTATTGTTATTTTATATTGTTATTATTATTATTATTTTATATTATTATAAAATAATATAATAATCATTTTTGCGTACCTAACAAACTTGCCACACTGCATTCTTTCTTAAATGTTTACACAACGGTCCTGACAGACTTAAATGTTTACTGAACACGCTTCACAACCTTAAATGTTTACTTAACATGCTTGTTACATTACATTTTCCTCCAATTTTTTTATGCAATGTTCTTTGCAATGAATATGGGGAATATTGTTATTCATCGACATTACTGGTTCACTGGTTGATGCTTTCTCCTTGCTTGTTCACTGGTTTCTTGTTTTCCTGTTGCTGTTGTTCTTGTTTTCCTATTGGTCTTGTTGTAGTTTGCACGCTTGGGATTCTGCAAACGTGATTGGAACTGACCCTCTATCATTCCCCATTGACGGGTGGGTTTCGGTTCCATGTTTAGCTTCCTATTTGTTGTTTGTTGTTTGTTATTTATAGTTTGTAGGTGAGAAATTTCAATACTGAAGATGCCTGAGTCAAAATCCTCTTGCAGAACATCTTTGTATGTGAGGAGAAATACGATTTCCTTTTCTTATATGTCACTGTGGCTGCGATGGAGGTGGGTTCTGTGTCAAACATTGGGGATCATGAAGGAGACAAAGACATCATTACAATCCTTCTTCTCTGGTCGTAGTAGTCACATACAAAGATGGGATGCAAGAGGATTTTAATCGCTCCCAATATTGAAAAATACCAACCGTGAAAACTACAACTTTCTTAATTGTTTACACAGTGGGATGCCTTTGAGCGGTCCTCACATCCTTAAATGTTTACCTGACAGGCCTCACAGCCTGAAATGTTTGCTTAACATCTGTGTTACATACATTTTCCTCCGATTTTTTGATACAATCTTGTGTGCAGTGAATTTGGACAATATTGTTCTTCACCGACATTCCTGGTTGGATGGTTGATTCTTGCTCCTTGGTTCGCTAGATGATTCTTATTGTTGTTTTATTCAACTTTGTAGAGTTGAGGTCCTATAACTACAGTTGGGCCTTTTGGTGCTTATTCATTGGTTTGTTGTTTGCTGCTTGCTCTTGTTTGCTTCAAGTTTGAAAGGTTGGGGTCCTGCATTTGCAGTTGGACCTGTTGTTGCAGTTTGCAGGCTAGGGGCTGCGCTTTTGTCCTTCTCCATTCACCAGTGGGTCTCGGTGATGCGGTTGCATTCCTACATTTCTTAACAGACCTGTTATTATACATTTTCGTCCGATTTTTATTATTATTATTTTTTTTTCTTCTTCAATGTTGTCTGCAGTGAATATGGGCAATATTGTTCTTTAGCGGCGTTACTAGTTCATAGTTTGATGCTTTCTCATTGCTTGTTGACTAGTTTCTTGTTTGCCTATTTTTTTTTCTCTTGTTTTCCTGTTGCTGTTGTTGTAGTTTGCACGCTTGGGATTCTGCAACCGCGATTGGAACTACACTTCTGTCGCTCCCCATTGATGGGTGGGTTTCATTGCTAGGTTTACTTTAGTATTTTTTCTTTGTTGTTTGCTATTTCCAGTTTGCAAGTGAAAAATTTAAATGCTGGAGATGCCTGAGTCAAAATCCTCTTCCATAACATCTTCGTATGCGAAGAGAAAATTCGATTTTCTTTTTTATATGTCACTGGGTGTTATGGAGGTGTTCCAATTGCGGATGCAGAATGCCAACCGTGCAAACTACAACTTCCTTAAATGTTTACACAGTGGGAGGCCTTTGCACGATCCTCACAGTATTATATGTTTACCTGCCAGGCCTCACAGCCTGAAATGTTTTCTTAACAGGCGTGTTATAATATATTCCTCTGATTTTTTTATACAATCTTGTCTGCAGTAAATTTGGACAATATTATTCTTCACCAACATTCTTGGTTGAATAGTTGATGCTTTCTCATTGGTTTGTTGGATGCTGCTTATTTTTGTTTGATTCAACTTTGTAGAGTTGAGGTCCTGCAGCTGCAATTGAGCCTCTTCATACTTGTTCACTAATTTGTTGTTTGTCGCTTACTCTTCTTTGCTTCAACTTTGTAGGGTTGGGGTCCTGCATCCGTAGTTGGACATGTTGTTGTAGTTTGTAGGCTAGGGGCTATGCTTCTGTCCTTTCCCATTCACCGGTGGGTCTAGGTGCCATGGTTGCATTCCTGTTCGTTGGTTGCTGTTTACTATTTCCAGTTAGCAAGTAAGAATTTTCAATACTGGGAATGCCTTAGCAAAATCATCTTGCAAAATATATTTCGTATGTGACTACTACGACCAGAGAAACAAGAGTGTGACACTATCCTGGTGTTGTTCTTGAGGTCGATGTTCACCAGAGATACCACCTCTGTCACAGCCATAGTGACATGGAAAAGGTTGAAAAATCTATGACAAGTGCATTCAAAAGAATACGCGAAGAACATGAAAGAAATCATATTGATACTATGCAAACGATACATGCACTTGGAGATACATTGCTTAGTCTTCAACAAATATCTGCTCAAAAAATAGTCCACATTGCACTTTCCTTGCCCCTAGAATGTGGTTCAAGGAAATGTGTCTTCACAAACACATCTCCACTTGAGAAACACAAATTAGAACATGGTTTTATAGTTCGGCCACCAAAAAATACTATTAAGATAAAATAATATGAAATTTTTTGCAGTAGATATAAACAAAAACTCTTTTGACTTGAACCAGAGTTTGTTGAGATCCAACTATATTTCATAGCTGAGAATTTTTTTCCCATAGTTAATGTGTTTCTTTGGCTTCATAATTATGAGACTAAGTGTTGTTGTGTGAGGGATAAAGTTCTTGTTTGCCTTTATTTTTCCTCTTCTAAACTTACCATTTTTTTCCCTTTTCTTCTTCCCCTCTATTATGCATTTCTGGTTCTATACTAAGTCGCATTTCTGTGCTTGCGGGTTCCTGGGTTGGTGAACTAAAAAATCCTCATCTCCATCTATATATTCACATCACGATTTCGATCGACTCCCGTTCACTTGTATACTTAGCCAATTTTATGAACGTGGGTTCACGAATAGGCGCTATCGAACTCTGGTGCCCCGTGTTTGGGGTATACATCCTGGATCCAAAACTTCGGTGGATCTACAATTCGACCCCATACTCCTTGAACTCGCAAGCCCAAATCTACCTACGATGATTCTGTTTGACCGACCTGCCTTTCCATACTTAGTCGAGTCTTCAAATTTTCGTGGGTTCACGGACTCCCAGGTTCACAAAAGTTTAAAAGCATTTTTCGCTCCACTCCATCCCCGCCACCTTCCGCCCTTCCCAATGCACATTACTTATGATTTTACTAGTGACAACTCACCAGAAAGGTTCAAAAATATTGACATTAATAAGCGGAAAAATCGAGGATATCTCCCATTAAAATGTATTAATGGGCAACTATTATGGGATCTGATGATTTTTTTGCGTCCATCTTGAATTGGCAAAAACTGTTGGTTATTTTAGTTTTCTTAAGGCATCGTCATAGTAACAGTGCAATATTGTACTACCCCACTTTCATCCACAAACATGCCATCCACAAAGGTCTTGACGTCATGTCCCTCTTTAATACTGTGCATATATTACAGGTTGTTATATTTGAGAATATGCTTGCATATGGAAATGCTAACTCATGTTATTAATGACTATTCAACACAAATATTTAAAAATATTGTTTCTATACTTAGTTGCATTTCTATGCTCACAGGTTCCCAGGGTGGAAAACTAACAAATCCTCATCTCCATATATATCTTCACATCACGAGTCCAACCGACAGCCGTTCGTTTGCATACTTAGCCAATTTTATGAACGCAGGTTCGCAGATAGGCACTATCAAACTCGGGGTATACATCTTTCACCCAAAACATCAGTGATCTACAATTTGACCCCAGATTCCTTGAACTCGCAAGCCTGAATCTAACTACGATGACTCCGTTTGTCCGACCTGCCTTTCCATACTTAGTCAAGTCTTCAAAGTTTTGCGGGTTCACAGACTCTCGGGTTCAGAAAAGTTTAAAAGATTTTTTTGCTCCCCTCCATGTTACACATTATTTTTGTCACTCTTATGACTGTTAATGATGTAAACCTATCCTTTGTCTTGAGAAGGATCAATGGCCTAAATCCTTGAAGAAGAATGAAGATACTTTTTCTAGAGAGATGAAATTATACTTTTCCTTTATAAAAAAACTTAGAAAAAGGGATCGCCACACCTTGCTTAGTGTTAAGGGTGCAACTATCTAGGCTCATCATAGGTTGCCCCATAGTGGCCTGTGACGTCGTTGCAATTTTCTCAGTGTTAAGGGTGCGATGATTTTCGTAGGAAGGAAAAAGAGGAATTTCTTGAAAGTTATAGAATAGAAGCTTTGAGGGTGAGGTGGTCTCCAATCAGTTTGGATATGAGTCACATCCTTGATCTCTTGGGATCATCCTAACCTCCTCACCTTATTCTCTTCAGCTTATAAAAGGAGAGGATCTCTCATGGAGAAAGTTGGATTGGAAATTTGGCTTGAGATTGTTAGCTTGGTTAGAGTGGCTTTGAGTTTTTCTTTGTCCAGATAGATTGTTGATCATAGAATCCATGGAGTAGAAGTGTGTGCGAAGAAAGAAACTATTGGAAGGGACCTTACAACATAAATGCATCGATTCTATTCTCCTTTTCATATTTCTAATACAACAATATATTTCTTTCCCATAAAATTGGTCTTATTTTATTGTATGACTCCTTGATCACATACATAGGTTTTGTTGAGTATACGTTGTTGCTTTCACTTGATTGGCTTGTGTCTTTTTATAGGTTCAACATCCCATAAGCCTTGGAACAGAGCGAGGATGAAACTAGTGAGGACAAATGACATTTAAAAGGTATGCCATTTATCTCTTGTTAGTTAGTATGCTTGATAATTGAAACTTAGGGAAAGGCTTATATTCTGTCTTGTTTTGTTCTAGTTTCGGGTGAAACTAGGGAGATCTATTTGTGTCCGCACTTACCAATTTGTTCGATAACAAAATTGGCGACCATAATGGGGAAACAAATTGTTTTCCTAGTTTTTCTTGCTTTCTTGCTTTGATTTCCTGGGTTCTATTTTTTGAGTCATTGGGAAATCCAATCTGACTCACTCTCTGTTTATTTCACTGGAAAAGCCTCATGCTTATCATTTTTTTTTTCCATTTTTCCTTTGATCATCGCACCCTACTTTGAGAGACAATATGAATATCTAGGATCAATGCACTCTACCTATTAGACACAGTGTGATGTCATCACACTGTACCATTCTCTGTCCTATGACGATTAGGGATCGTCGCACTGTGTTATTCTGATAGACTGCGACGATTGTCTGAAAATCTAATTTTTGGTGGTTTTCTTTGCCCGGATCTATGATAAGTGTTTGGGGTGATTTGTTGGGTCTAATTACAGTCAACTTGACATATTTGAATCTTCTTTTAGATATCTTTGAAACAAAAAAATTAATTTCTTGCTTTGCATTAGATTGGGGGCATATTTGCATTTGAAGTAGCGAAATTGCATAGTCTTAGGCTCATTTCTTGAAGATCTTGATATTGATGAGTTTAATAAAACTTTGGGACATTGTGCATCTGGGAATGATAAACATTTTCTCCTTCTCGTAATATAGATTTCATCGAAGTGAAATATTTGCATTCTCATTTCTTTTCATTGTTTAGAGTCAAAACATCATTTAGTCCATGCCATTTTCCTTTTGAGTAACACCATCCTTAAAATAAAGTGCTTATAAAAATTGATTAGACATTTTTATATTTTCTGGTAGCAAACCTACATTAGATTGGCTGTAGGGATTTGGAATAGGTGTGAAAGATAACTTTCCAAAGCTGCAAACAAACATAGTATCTTGTGATAGGGAGAGTTAAATCCACTTGCTACATTTTGTTTTGGGAAGCCATTCTCACACAAGGTTCAATCACGAGGTCACATTAGGACCGACAGAGTTAGTCACCCTTCTTTGTTGGTCTTAGTGTAGAGATTGGGCATATTATTGGAGGTCACTTGAGAAGAAAATCCTGCGGGGACCTTCTCGAGTTGATTTCAAGCTTAGATACCCTACCTTTGCATGTGGATTAGACTGTCGACTATTTCCCCATGCATCATTGTTGTATTTGGTAAGATTTGTGTCCTTTCTCTTTAGGGTCTTTTACACAAGGTGACTGTGGAGGGGCAAGTCTTCACGGTACCCGAAATCGACGTTGGCCAAACTCACTCGGGATCCTTGGAGGGTATACCCATGATTATGTGTGGGATCTTGCACCAGGGTTTAAGTTTGTTAAGAAGGTCATCAACATAACTTTTCCACCCGCTCTATCTCAACCCCTTCTTACATTGTTCCTATGATGTTGGATTTCATCACCAACTAGTGTGTTCATTGTGAGAAGGTTTTGTTTGTTTGCTTGCTTCCTAGTTTTTTAGCGTGTGATGTTTGTTTTCCCTTATAGGACTCTAGGTTGGATTTTTATTTAATGGTGTCAATTTTGGGAATGACCAATGAAGGAACCCCTTTGCGGGGGGAACCTTTTGTTTTTCCTTCTTACGGAAACATTGGTCCTCCTCACATCACTACTTTGAGCCTTCTAGGTCTCACAATTGGATTACTGGTATGAATGTTTTCCACTTAGGTAATCCTAAATGCATCTAGTGTTTCGGTTGTAAGAACTTTCCCCCAAGAACATTAACCTCATGATGATCCTTCACCTTCTTCACTAGTAAGATCTTCTTCACCTTCTCCAATTGTAAGGTCTTCTTCCATTTCATCTTCTTCGTCAAGTGAAAGCTTTGAAGCTAGTAACTCGGTGGATAAGAAGAAGAAGAAAAGGAAGAATAAGAAGAAGAAAAATAAGCAAGGGTCTAAACCTCCAACCACTGTTGGACATGTTGGAACACCACCAGTCACTGATAATTGTGCTGGGAGTGTTGATGATGTCAAGATCACCCAAACAACCCATAAGCCCATGTACCCTTGCAGGCTTTGTAAGGGCAAACATCTTCTTAAGGATTGCCCTGGTCTATCCAAGGTTATAGAAGCATGGTCTATACACCCTCGCCAACCCATGTCATCATCCTATGAAGAACATGCTGATGACCTCCCGTCAACTAGTCAGGATATTGTTGGGAAGAAGAAAATTCAAGTCAAGTTCCCGTGTAGGTTATGCTGAGGGAGTCATCAAACTCACCTTTTCCCTCGTATGGACGAAGTCTCGAAATTACTGGAAGACATGAATGTTTCCCATCCTCAACTTCCAGTTGCATATCACAAGATTACTCTTGACCCACCTATAGTTGATGGAATGATCAATCCGATCCCTTTGTCGGTTCGTCTAGTTTATCATGTAGTCAATCTAGTCACGGCCTTAGTTGCACCAGTTGACAAAGTGGTCGATCCAGTCCCATCCTCGTTCAATCCCACTCTCCCATTAGAGAGTGAAACCCAAGTAGTCGATCTGTTTCCATCCGCCAACCCCATTCTCCCCTTGGAGAATGGAACTCAAGTGGTCAATCTGATCTCATCATCGGTCAATCCTACTCTCTCGCTAGAGATTAAACCTGACATTTCCCATGTTTTTCTCATTGATACATAATCTACCGTGCTCAGGGGTATTCCTCCTTCTCCCATGGAACCCCCTCCAAGTAATGAGTCCATCCTTTTTGATTGGGGTGTACTAACTAGACCTTGTCTTCCCTCTCACATTCCTTTCAAGATTACCGTACAAGTTTGTGGTTGGGACGTTCCTCAGATGTTGATAGATGAAGGTGTGTCCATTATTATTTTGTCCTCTATTGCTTGGAAAGCTTTAGGATATCATCAACTTGTGCCAGTTACCCATAATCTGTTATCTTTCAATAGAAGAACCAATCAACCTTTAGGGATCCTTCCTCAGTTTACCATAACTTTGGGAGGGAAAAATGTTTTTATTAATGTCATGGTAGTCTAAGACCCCTTGGATTTCGATTTACTCCTTGGGCGATATTATGTCTATGCCATGAAAGATATCGTGTCCACTCTTTTTCGTGTGATATCTTTCCCTCACGATGGAAGAATTGTGACTATTGATCAAATTTCATTCATTGGCCCTGACTTGACCATCAACTCAATGACCTCCCTAAACGGTTCTTATACGTATAAGGTATTTCCCCCGCCACAGGTCAATTATGTGGAATTGTCTCCCATGCCTTCAATTGCCGATAAAGATGAGCCTCTCACTGTAAGATCAATCTCTTATGAATTGGATTCAGTATTTGACATGGTCATCTCTTCGGTAGGGCCATTGGAGCCTGATCTCCTTACCCCTATCACGACCCTCGACATGTGTTCCTTCCAGAGTGTGTTTCTTCCATTGAGTGAAGATCTCTTGGATGCCATGACTGAGTTTTGTCCCTTAACATGGTGTCCTTCTAGAGCACTGTCCTCTTGGAAGTTGTGATCAAGAAGAGATCCTTTGAGCATGGTTTTATGATTTCAATCTCATTAAAAAATGAAACTAGCTTTGAGCATGGTTTTCTGATTTCAAGCTCATTAAAAAATGAAACTAGCTTTGAGAATGGTTTTTTGATTTCAATATCATTAAAAAATGAAACCATCTTTGAGCATGGTTTTCTGATTTCAAGCTCATTAAAAAATGAAACCAGCTTTGAGCATGGTTTTTTGATTTCAAGCTCTTAAAAAATGAAACCATCTTTGAGCATGGTTTTTTGATTTCAAGCTCATTAAAAAATGAAACCAGCTGTGAGGATAGTTTTTGCGTCTCTGTAGAAACCTCGTTAAAATATGAAACAAAAGTTACGAGCATAGTTCTTGTTTATGTGTTAAGCTCATTAAAAAATGAAACAAAGGTCTGGGGGTTGAACATAGATTCTCTAGCATAGTTTTTCTTTTATGTGGCAAGCTCGTTAAAAAATGAAATAGATTTTCCCCCTCTTCGATTGAGTCAAGTACTTTGTTACGTATAGTATTTGAAGCTTCCTTTCCTCCACTTGTGATATTGGATGAAATGAATCTTAGGGGGAAATTCTTACAGCCTCTGGACTTCATGCTGAAGTTAAGCCTCTAGCTTCTTAAACGGGGGGCTAAGTACGAACCATCCCTAGATTCCGCATTGGGAAGTCACAAGCATAGTTTTCTATGGTTGAATCTTCTGTAAAAATGAAACCACCTACCTCAAGCATAGTTTTCTCTAGTTCAAGCTTGTGTAAAAATGAAACCAGGTCCAAGCATAGTTTTGGCTAGTTTTAAGCTTGTGTAAAAATAAAATCTATCCCAAGCATAGTTTTGTTTTGTTTTAAGCTTGCGTAAAAATGAAAACAATACCGAGCTCAGTCTTTGTTCTTTCTCGTGCTCGTAAATACCTGAGAATGTAACCGAGTAAACTTTTATCACTTTTTCAGACTCGTAAAGGTTATACGAAAAAGGAACCCCTTGGAGTTCCCTTTAATCTCTTTTTAGACTCTCTAAACATGAAAAGATTGCAAAGCGATCTTTTTCTTTCCACGCTCATAAAAGTATTTGAAGAAAACGTCTGATGAGTGGTAGGTTATCTCTTTTTCGGTCTTGTCAGACTAACTTATGAAAAAGGACATTTTGGAGTTGTCTTTAAGTTCTTTTAAAACTCCATGAATATGAAAAGGCCCCTGAGTTTACTTTCTTTGGACTCATAAAACAAACATTGAAAGAACCATATGGGACCGAACCACTCCTTTCTAGGGTTCGTTAAACATACTTCAAGGGACTCGTCTGAAGGATGAGCTTACATCTACAAGAATATGCTATCCTCCTCACGCTTGTGTAAAAATAAAGAGGTACTCACCAAAAATGGTGGGGGAAAATTGGGAAAGAAATGTATCTAAGCCTATAGCCTATGAAAGATTCACCTTTGAACATGACACCCTTTCACTTGCTTTGTGTCTAGGTTGAAAAATCTGCTTGTCTCTTGGTCATACTCCTTTATAAGATTACATTTTGGTCTGTGATCCCTATTGTTGAGTCAGTGTTTCCAAGATAGTTGTTATGTCGTTAATATGTCCAAAGAGAATTTCAACCTGGAATTCCTTCTATTACGTCGACCATTTCTTTAGTCCTTAAGCCTTCTATTGTGTCAACCCTCCCTGAGTCAGTCCTCAATCATTTGTTACTTTGATATACCTGAAATCTTTTTACCCGTTTCGTGTCATTGATTGGGGATACATTAAGGCCCTCCTGTGATGAGTATTTTCCTGTCAACTTCAACTTATTGTCCAAGATTTAGACTTAGAAACTAGTTGGTACCATGGAACTTGCATGCCTCAATGGTAGGTTTCCTCACTTTCGACAATGGGTTTTTCATTATTGACCCCTGATCGAAAGATTCCACCGAGTGTTCGATTTCAGATCATTAATTCACATTTGTTGGATTGTACTAGATTACCTTGGGATTCATTGACATTAATGGTGATTTCCCTCACACTTGTTAATAATATTCACTAATGACCGGTAATTAAGTGGTTTCTACCATGGTCGACTTCAACACATGTATTTGCATGGTTAGATTCGTACTATGGAGTGATGGGGATGAAGACCCTGAATCTTGTATGATAGATTCAGGTTGGGTTGGAGTAATATTCAGATTGTACTGTTGCATAGATACACAGTGTATGTCTCATGGCCATGTTCAAATTTGAGTCTTTAACACATAGATCCATAGTGTATTTTTGGTGGCTATGTTTAGATTTGAGTCATAATGGGCATGGATCCACATTGTGTGTTTGGTGGCCATGACCTATCTTACTTGACATGGATCTTTGCATGTCGACATTCATGATTTAAGTCATTTGTATTCTGATTATGGGAATGCCTACCTCAGTGATGAAGATATTAATGTATTGAATTTCCTTGTTTGTTGGCAGGTTTCCGATAGGCATGTTCCTTGTTCCCTACACACACACGACAAAGTATTTCAGCTATCACTCTGTTCTAACTTCATAGTTTGCGGGGCTCTCTGTTACACATTATTTTATTCACCCTTATGACCGTTAATGATGTAAACCTATCCTTTGTCTTGAGAAGGATCAAGGCCCTGAATCCTTGAAGAAGAATGAAGATACTTTTTCCGGAGAGATGAAATTATACTTTTCCTTTGTCAAAAACCTTAGAAAAAGGGATTGTCGCACCTTGATTAGTGTTAAGGGTGAAATGATATAGGATCTTCACAGGTTGCACCACAGTTGCCTATGGCATCATTGCAGTTTTCTCAGTGTTAAGGGTGCGACGATTTTCGTACGAAGGAAAAAGAGGAATTTATTGAAAGTTCTAGAATAGAATCTTCGAGGGTGAGGTGGCCTCTGATTGGTTTGGATATGAGTCACATACTCGGTCTCTTGGGATCATCCTAACCTCCTTACCTTATCCTCTTCAACTTATAAAAGGAGAGGAGCTCTCATGGAGAAAGTTGGATTGGAAATTTGGCTTGAGATTGTTAGCTTGGTTAGAGCGGCTTTGAGTTTTTCTTTGTCAAGATAGATTGTTGATCTCAGAATACATGGAGCATAAGTGTGTGGGAAGCAAGGAACTATTGGAAGGGACCTTACAACATCAAGGCATCGATTGTATTCTTCTTTTCATATTTATAATACAACAATATATTTCTTTCCCATAAAATTGGTCTTATTTTATTGTATGACTCCTTGATCACATACATAGGTTTTGTTGAATACACATTGTTTCTTTCACTTCATTGGCTTGTGTCATTTTACAGGTTCAACATCCCATAAGCCTTGGAACGAAGCAAGGATGACACTAGAGAGGACAAACGACGTTTAAAAGGTATGTCATTTATCTCTTGTTAGTTAGTATGCTTGATAATTAAAGCTTAGGGAACATTTTATATTCTGTCTTGTTTTGTTATAGTTTCGGGTGAAACTAGGGAGATATGTTTGTGTCCACACTTATCGATTTGTCTGATAAACATCCATCCCTACCACCTTCTGCCCTTCCCAATGCACATTGATTATGATTTTACTAGTGACAACTCACTAAACAGGTTCAAAAAGATTGACATTAATAAGTGAAAAGATCGAGGAAATCTCCCATTAAAATGCATTAACGGGCGAATATTATGGGATCTGATGATTTTTTTGCATCCATATTGAATTGGAAAAAAATGTTGGTTATTTTAATTTTTTTAAGGCATCATCATAGTAACAGTGCAATATTGTACTACCTCCCTGTCATCCACACATGTGTCATCCACAAAGGTCTTGACGTCATGTCCCTCTTTAATACTGTTCATATATTACAGGTTGTCATATTTGAGAATATGCTTGCATATGGAAATGTTAACTCATGTTATTAGTGACTATTCAACACACATATTCGAAAATATTGCCATTAATAGGTGAAAAGATCAAGGACATATGCCATTAAAACGAATTAAACCAATATTTATGAAATATTATACTATCATCCTCCAACATTCATTTTAAATACTTATTCTCATTTCTCTCTATAATCATAAACTTGCGCTTTAAGGTGCCTTCAATGTAATGTTCCTGGTCATCCACATGTGAGACAAATTAGAGATGCCATTCATGCCCAATTGAAAGATGAGGGCATGGTTTTATGTGACGTCATCTTTGAGCGAAAAAAAACTCTGTTAGCCAACGGAAACTCAGACACAAAAAAAATTCAAGTATCTTATGATTGGTATTCTCCCTGTATTAGATGCTTTGGTTGGTTGAAAGGCCTCCCTGAAGATTTGTAAGTTGAACTTCTTTGTTTTGTTACTGAAAATTGGAAGGGACTTTTAAGTCACCTGCAAAATGCTCCTTTGTTGAAGTATATAGATTCTTCCAACAACACAGATTTGACAAATGTATCAAATCTTGTAGACCACAGAAGAATTTATCTTTCGTCATATGAGTCACACATATCGTGGCTTGCAAAATGGTCTAGAATATTCAGAAATGACACAAAATATTAATCCATGTGCAAATATACTTAGAAGGAAATTATAAATTTGGATCTTCACAAATGTGAGAAAATATATGGGTGGTTGAATCAACATCCTAAAATTACAGAAGTTTCTATTTCAAAGTTTGTTCAGTGACTTCTAGGTGTGGTAACAAACTTGACAGAAAGTTAGATTCTTTGTCAAAGTTTTTTCACTGAACTCTAGATGTAGTAACATACTCCACATACAATCAAATTTCTATCGATACTGCACATTATTTTCACTATTCCTATGCATATGATTGCATATGGGTCGAAGAGCTTTCTGCTCTTTGCAAGGATATTCTCCTCGTAGTTGAAGGGGGGTATATAACCAGGGAACGGGGCTCTCAAAAGTTTCTGATGCCTGCATCTACATGTAACTGGGAAAATTTAATGGGAAGGAATTCTGGATTATGGACTTTGCAACACTTTTTGAAGATTAATTTATACTACCACCTTTTGCAAGAAGTTTGATGTGTTCAGGGAATGATTTGGTTTCTGAAAATCACCTTTTACCTTCACCTTCATGTAATCATTTTGGTTCATTCTTTAGAAGAGACCTTGATGTAGTAGGATATTCCGGAGCTGTTTCCACCGAATATCAATCTTTCTGCTATTTCCCTTGCTTTGAATAATTAGAATGCATTTCTTCTACTGCATTATATCCGATATTTGAAAAAAAAGAAGGAAATTGCTTGATGCTTGAAGTATTGCCTTGTATGGATCAAATAAATCACAATGGCCTTGTCGCAAGCACCTGTCACGTTGTTCATGAGGATCACAGATTGATAAGGACATAGTGCCTTCCTGTTCATAGAGTGCTTCCATCACCAACTTGCATTTGCAAAAGTGCTTTTATTGCTACCTTCTTTTTTTGTCCTGGTGGTGGATCCTTCTATCCCAACCAACATGATGGAAATGAACTAGCTCTAGGGAATTTGATCGCTTCTGAGAATCTGAGTTGACTATATATTAATTTCGGTTAACTTAAAAAGGTTTATGTGTGCAACCTAATGTTAGAAATAGAAAATACAATTTCCTATTTCTTAAAATATAAAACAATGTATTTTTTTAACACACGGTTGTTCGAAAATTTTCAGGTGTTGTTTGGGATTCACGTCCTTCAAGGATGTTAATTAATCACACAATTAATATTGCTTGTTCTAATGCAATCAAGCCGTCGTCCACTATCAAAATCACATTAACATTGAAATGTTGGATAATAGATGTCTGACATGTACCTAATGTCAAGGTCATCATCGCACAGGACACCCAACCTCTAAAGATTTCTGGACTCACAACAACATTGTAATTGTCATGACAAAGCAACACTAAAGTCAATTCTTTTTGAAGGTATGACAATCTTGCAATCTAAGTTCTTTGACAATGACATGTCTTCTTGTTCACCGCATTACCGCCTTGCAGTCAATGACACTATTCCCATTGCCACCGCTAGTGTCGATGTCCAAAGTTGAAGATTTCTGGAGCCTAGAGTCACCGTGAGTGTGGATGTCTGAAGCTAGAACTACCTGGAGCATGGGGTCATGAATTGTTACACTTGACATTAGTATCAGTAGTGATCGAAATTTGATTGTATGTCGAGTCTGTTACTACATACAGAGGTCACTCAACAATATTTGACATAGAAGCTGGCTGCCTGTCAAGTCTGTTACAACTTTGTCATAAAAGGTTATGTAATTTTAGAATGTTGATTCAAACATGCATACAGTTTCTCACCTTCATGAGGATCCAAAATTATAATTTCCTTATGAGTATATTTGGGCATGGAGTAATATTTGGCATCACTTCCGAAAATTCTAGACCATTTTGTGAGCCACGATGTCTGCCACCCCTATGATGAAAGATATATTCTGATGCGATTTGCAACATTTGATACACTTGCCATATATGTGTTGTTGGAAGAAGATATATAATTCAATAGAGGAGCATTTTGCAGGTGACTTGAACTTCCCTTCCAATTTACAACAATAAAACAAAGAAATTCAACATACAAATCTTCATGTAGGCCTTTCAACCAAACAGATGATCGAATACAGGGAGAATAGCAGTCACAACATACTTGAATTTTGTTTGTCTCAACTTTTGTTGGCTAACATGATTTTTTCCCCTAAATATGACGTCACATAAAACTACTCCATCGTCTTTGAATTGGGATTGAATCACATCTCTAAGTTGTCTTAGATGTCGATGACCAGGAACATTACAAGGAAGGCACCTTAAACCCCAAGTTTTAGACGATAGAGGGAAATTAACACTTAGCAAAGTATGGAATGTTGAATAAACAACTAATGCAGACAAGCCATATCTAGAAGAGACAAGCTATTCAAGAAGTTGGGATAGATCTAGCTGGCAACACCAATGAAGTCAAAGACCCGAAATTGATATTCAACTTGTTGTTTTTTACCAAGCAAGCATTTGATGATCAAGTTGAAATCTATAAAATATTGTCTACA
>ML813420.1:107400-123563 GCA_009831015.1 Picea engelmannii | reverse complement strand
TTCTCTTTAAATTTTCCTTGTCTTCTTCCCCTCTATTATCCCTTTGTGGATCTATATTTAGTCGCATTTCTATGATTACGACTTCCTAGGTTCATCGATTGGCAGATGCTCATATTCATCTATATATTCACATCATGAGCTCGACCGACCACGGTCCCTTTCAATACTTACCAATTATCTGACCACCGGGTCCCAGGTTTGTGCTATCGAACACTTATGCCCCCTATTCCGTCATATACATATTGCACCCAAAAACTTCTATGATCTACAATTTATGCTTTTACTAGTGAGAACTCACTAGGGGTTCAAAAATATTGGCATTAATAAATGAATAGTAGATGCTGTTCTGTGAGATACTTAGCCCTTTTTCCCTTTTCTTCTTCCCGTCTATTATCCCTTTCTGGTTATATACTTAGTCGCCTTTCTATGATCGCGGGTTCCCGGGTTGGCAGACTGACAGATCTTCATATCCATCCATATCCTCACATGACGAGTCCAACCGACCACCGTTCCTTTCCATACTTAGCCAATTTTATGGCCACGGTTGTCAGGGCCAACGCTTTCGAACTCTGTTGCTACTTGTTCCATGATATACATCTTGCACTCAAAACTTCCGTGATCTACAATTCCACCTCTAACTCCTCAAACTCACAAGATTCACTCTACCATGGTTCACAAAAGTTTCAAATCATCTATCACTACCTTCCAGCCTCACTACCTTCGCGCCCTTCCCAATGCACATTAATTATGGTTTTACTAGTAACAACTGAACACACTGGTACGAAACAGTTGGCATTAACAAGCAAAAAAGCTCGAGGACATATCCTATTAACACACATTAAACCACCATTTACAGTACTCAGAATGATCGTCGTTCGTTTCTATACTTAGCCAAAATTTTTCCACCTGTTCCGTGATATACATCTTGCACCCAAAACTTCCGTGATATACAATTCCACCATGGGCTCCTCCAACTCGCAAGCTTCACTTTACCTGAGTTCATAAAAATTTTCAAACCATTTATGGATCCCTTCCATCCCCACCACAATCGCACCCTTCCCAATGCACATTAATTATTTCGACCTCTAGATTAACTTCTATTGTTCCGTGACCTACAAACAACACCCAAACCTCTACGATATACAAATTGACTGTCAGACTCCCACATCATCCCCTCTTCCGTGTTACACATTATGCATTCAAATGTTCTGAGTGATACAATTTGACCATCGGGGCCTCACATCTTCTGGGGAAACCTTGTCACCCTATTTTGGATCCTCAGGTTGGCGGGTTCACGAAATCTCCAATTCCTAGTCACTGTTTCTTGTGCCGACCACCTTCGTACTTCTTTCCAAATATGAAAAAAAAAAGGTTTAATGCTAAGAGTTCATCATGAAACAACTGTAAATATCGTCATTAATAAGAAAGATCCTCGAGGATATAGTCACACTGACTTTCCCTACACAACTTGTCCAG
The DNA here is from genome assembly GCA_009831015.1 of Picea engelmannii. Classification (NCBI taxonomy): domain Eukaryota; kingdom Viridiplantae; phylum Streptophyta; class Pinopsida; order Pinales; family Pinaceae; genus Picea; species Picea engelmannii. The sequence goes on along the minus strand of ML813420.1, from coordinate 122,087 downwards.
AAACATGTAGAAAATATCTTGCCAGGTAATGGGAAAGCTATTACAAATTTCAATATATTATCGAAAACAAGTCTAGCCTACCGTTTCCCTATTCCATACTTAGACACTTTTTTGATTATGGGTTCCCAGACTGATGGGCTCAAAATTGTGTTTCGAATCTTCTGCGACTTGCAAACAGTACCTGGAGTTCTGCGATATACAATTTGTGTACTGGAATGCCCCATCATGACCCTGACTATCCGCCGTTCCTTTCAATACTTAGCCGCAAGTTGGTTGTATGTTCATGACATGTTACATTTCCATGGTTGCACATGCTGCAACCACTGTGTATCGAGTCTAGCCTATGGTTTCCCTGTTCCATACTTAGACACTTTTTCGATTGCGGGTTCCTGGACTGGCGGGCTTAGGATTGTGTTTCCAATGTTCCATGACTAGCAAATAGTACTCGAAGTTCTGCGATATACAATTTGTCCGCAGGAATGCACCATCATTCCCTCTTCCGTGTTATGCGTTCTATGATCATCACTTTCGAGAAATACAATTTGACCCTCGAGCCCTCACCTCTGCTGGTTGTATCTTGTAGCATTATTTTGAAGCCCGACCAACCGCTTTCTATAATTAGCCATTCCTTAATTGTTGTTCCCTGTCCCTTCCACCTTCGTACTTCTTTCTGGATATGCAATTAGTAAGATTTAATGCTAACACTTCGTCATGCAGGAACCTTAAACATGTCATTAATGAGTGAAAGGATCAAGGAGATCTCCCACACTTCTGCCATATACAAATTGACCGCCGGACTCCCACATCATCCCCTCTTCCGTGGTACACATTTTGCACTCAAAAGTTCCGAGACATACAATTTGACCCTCGGGAAGTCACATTTCCTAGGGAACCAATGTGACCCTAGTTTGAAGCCTGTCCGACCGCTTTCCATACTTGCCCATTTCATGGAATCTCTTTCGCGGATCCTTGGGTTGGTAGGTTCATGAAATCTCCAATTCTTAGTCACTATTTACTGTGCCCGCCACCTTCTCACTTATTTCAAAGTATGCAACGACCAAGTTTTAATGCTAATAGTTCATCATGCAACAACCATACAAACTGTCATTAAAAAGAAAAAGGCTCGAAGAGACAGTCACATTGACTATCGCTACAGAAATTTTCTAGAAACATGCAAAAAAGATCTTGCCAGGTAATGGGATATTTATTACAAATTTCAATATATTAGCGAAAACGAGTCTGGACTACCATTTCCCTATTCCATACTAAATCCACTTTTTCGATTGCAGGTTCTCGGATAGGTGGGATCATGATTGCGCTTCCATTGTTTTGTGGCTTGCAAACAGTACCCAAAGTTTCACAATATACAAATTGACCTCTGGACTGTCCCATCATGCCCTCTTTCGTGTTATGCATTTTGCACTCAAAAAGTTCCGAGACATACAATTTGACCCTCAGGCCCTCACCTCTAATGGTTGTACCTTGTAACCCTATTTTGAAGCCCGCCCGATCGCTTTCGATAATTAACCACTCCTTAATTCCTCTTTCCCATCCCTGTGACCTTCGTACTTATTTCTAAATATGCAATTGATAACCTTTCATGCTAACAAATCATCATGCACGAAACTGTCAACATTGTCATTAATGAGTGAAACGCTCGAGGAGATCTCCCATTAATACACATTAAACCAAGATCTGTGGAGAGTTATCTTATCCCTTCCGATTGTTCATCTCAAACATGCTTCGTCGCGTTGGCACGCTCACGAAATTTCCAATCCTTAATTTCTCTTTATCGTACCCTCCATATTCACACTTCTAGGTATGCAATTACTAGTCTTTAATGCTAACAACGCATCATGCAATAACTGTCGAGATTGTCATTAATGAGAGAAAAGCTCGAGGATATCTCCCATTCACATGCATTGGACCAAGATTTGTGGAGGGTTATATTATCCCTTCCATCTCTTCATTTCAAACATCAGCTCAACAATAGTTCTGTGGAGATACAGTGAATATCTTCGGACGTGAGGACCAGAAATTCTAGTGGTCTAGGGCATACTCTAACTATTCATCCCGTTTCGCCTGAAACAAAGTGATTTGGACCTATGGAATCAATCATACAGGATGCCTCCCTAAGGTTTTTGACTGTAAGGAGGTGGTCTCTTGGTGCGCCAAAAATATATCTTAAGGAAAAGAATTATTCCACTACACGACCATTCTCCTATTTCTTTGTCACCTCAGGTATTCCGCAATATGTTAAGATTTCCAGATCCAACATTGACCTTTAGAGGACAAGACTGCAAGTAGTTCCTAGAAAAACATGATAACGGGTTGGACCTCTTAGCCGAGTTCCTCGAATTCCCAACAACAATTCCTGAAGATATCACAAAGTTGCAGGTCAGTTCCTTTAGAAATCCATTCCGGGAAATTGCTTGGTTGTTTACAAGAATAACGGGACATAAATCCACAACAAGCATTTCCTGCATAGTTCTTTATATTTTGTACTTCACAGTCAAGAAAAAATCCATTTTTGATTGGGGGAAGCTAATTTCCATTGAAATCTGTTTCCAACTATCACAATTCAAAGAAGAGAATAACTTTTATATGTCATCCTACTTGATTTTTGCGATAACACATTGTTGTCTGTTTCCAAAACTGTCTCTGTCCAAGAAAATAAATTGTGAATTCAGCCCAGTAACATTCTTGTACGAGGCCTTGTGGAGGCACAAGGCCTCCCATTTTTTTATGAGGTTTTTAATGACTTTGTCTCGATTTTCAAATATTTTTTATTAGAAAAGGATGCTCCTCGGATGTCCGTCTAGGCAACCGAGTTTTTGGAGAGGAAGGGGACACTTGAACAAAAGGAAAATTATAGTGTAATAATGATCTTTGGCTCCAAGGAAAATCCTGATTTCCTTCTATGTCACATCACGAACAAGATGTTTGTTACAGAAATAGCAAGGAAATACAACTACTGGTTGCATTTTTTCCATGGCAAGAAAAAAAAATAGTTCATTCCCCTGCCCTGGAAAGTCGGGGACTTCATGTTCAGAAACGTCAACAAGATTGATGAATTCGTAGGCCATTTCAAGAACTTGAACCTAAAATATGTTGAAAGTTAAGAGGGTTCGACCCTAATGGGATTTTCGAGAACATTTACTATCAGTTGGCTTTAGCAGCTATTTTATCCGTAGATGCATGATCGAAGACAGAGACAATAATGACAACACTCCTGCTCCTGAAAATCGAGACGTAGAGACATTGCAAATCACAACTGAATTGTACAGATAACAGGGAAAATACTCCTGTGAGAAGAGTGTCCAGTCCCTAACCAACACTCCCAAGAGCATGACATCACAAAGCATCGCTTCAAAGGCCCACCCTAGTAAGAAAACAACCCATAAATATTCAAATGGAGGAGATAAGAACCTTACTTGCAGAAAAATTGATAGTTCTCACAAGCTTCCCATGACGAAGAAGAGAAAAAACATTGTAGGGCAGGTGGAAGAGCCCAAAACTGAAATTGAGCACATGCAACTTGAAACTTCTATGGATGACATGTTCCACAAAGTTGATCCGCCCACGGACGCGATGCACCATAGTTCGACAATGGAAATAGCTAAGACCGACATTTTTGACAAAGATGAATCCTTCGTATTCCAGAGCGTTATTTTTGACAACCAATCTAAAAATTTAATTATTGAAAAGAGAGATGTAACAAATAAGAAAGGGAAATCTCGTTCAGAGATTAAACTTAGAAAAATGCAGTTGTCCCAAATCTCTCGATTTCACCGCACAACCACAGATTCTCTTGATGATTTCATTGGAGGAATTGAAGCGAAGAATGCCAAACTGAACGACTGAATCAAGGAATTGGAGGAGGCTTTGATTCATACCCTAGTGTTTTCTAGTCCTTTAGAAAAAAATGTGCCTGGCACCCCTGCAGCCAAGTTAAAAGGATCCTCCAGCCTCTTCACATCTTGTAGAGGCTATGTAGAGAAGAATATCAAGAAAAGAATACAACTGATTACTAAATCTTGAGAAACATCACAAAATATAGCTTCCTTTCGAACAAGGGAAAATGATTTTCACGAACATTTGCAGACGAATTTAAAAAATGAAGAACGTTTATATCTACAGACAATGATCCCTTTTGGCAACTGTGTCATCAACATCTTAGATATGAAAATAAGACAAGAGGATCTCCCCTCCCCAAACTAGATCAAACAATTAAAATCATGTTGGAAAGAGAAAGTTAAGAACCTGCAGCTCATTGTCGAATCATGTGAACAAGCCATATCAGAGAAAGAAGAATTATTCAGAAACCTGACCCAAATAAACTTAGCCGGAAGTACCAACGAGGTTCAAGACCCAAACTTAATCCTCAAATCCTTGTCCTTAACCAAGCAACCCTTCGATGAACAAGTTGATATTTTAAAGGGGTTGTCTTTAGAAATTTTTTACGACATCCTTGAATATGGTGAAGATGACATCGAGAACTGGCTAGTGGACTATTCGACACACAATGAATAAATTAAACAAGTTCTGCATAGTATTTCTATGGATATAAGGAAATTAGAAAATGAGGTTTTCAACATAGAAATCTGGGATGAAATCAACATGGCCTCCATGAGAATCTACATTGAAGAATGGCTCCAAAGGAGAATGGACAAGGTCACCGACGAAGGGCAACAACTAGTTAGCACGATTCCAGTGGTCGTCGACGAGAGAAAAAAAAAGGCATCAACTTCATAGTAATCCTATACTAATCACATCTTGCTTTCTTTACCAATCCAATTATTCTACCTCTTTAAATATAAATCTCTAACCAAAGACTCATAACTTCCAATTTCTTCTTTTCAGGTCTTCCTTACTACTGTCGCGCACTTTTTATTTCTACAATCCTATTTCTTGTACTTATTTCTTTTATGGTCCATGGGAGCCCCAATCCCAATCTATATGACAAATGCATTTAAATTTCCAGAAATATGTAACAAACATTATTAATTTTTGATAAATTTCAAAGAAAACTAATTCGAGAACAATTTCTACAGTGCCTTGTGGGCTGCTTTCAGAATGCTAAATTTTGTTTCTTCAACTATGATGGATGTCAGGAAATTTTGTTTATTATATTTGAATGTTTAATGTGTGTGATTCCTGGTCCTTTTTTTCGGGAACCTATTTCAAGTCATTGAGACAAAAACTTTCTAAGTCCCATATTTGAACTATACACGCCCCAGGAAAAAAATTAAACATGAGTATCACATCTATAAAAAGCGCAGTAGGATTGACATGATCGTTCACATATTAACCACATATTAATATAATATTATGATTAACTAATCCAAGAGGTTCTTTGGGGGTCATCTACCAGCCCAATGTCTTATGGCTGGCATCATCCCACTAGTACGAGTTATCTTCTGCATGGATACCACCTGTACTTCAAGCTACTTCCCACGTGTCTCTACTGTTTTGAGCTTCTATTTCTCCCTCAGTCCTACCATAACAATACATTTATTCCCATTCCAACTTGGTAGGGACTACGCTGCCATGCAACACTTGTTTTGAAAAGGAATTTTCATTGTCATGTTGACGTGGATTTGAGGCCATTTCTTTAAGATTCATTATGGTATGAGGCGTATAAGAAATATAAAGTTGATTGTGTTGAAGGATTGCAATGTCTGAGTGAAAGCTATACCATTTAATTATACATGCATTTTAATTAAATCTGTAGTTTATGTATGTGATGAAAATAAATCCTTGTTAATTATTTAATGTTATTAGTTTTGAAATTATGTATTTAGTAAGAGAAAGTTTGCTTATGTATGTGATGACAATAAATCATTGTTAATTATTTAATGTTTTTTTTGTTTGTTTGTTAGTTTGTCCGTGACATGTGGGGCTAACCTGTGGCTAAGAAACTGTGACTCAGGGGCATCTAAGCTATCAAAATCACCTGGGGATCGCACCCAACCTGAGTCACACCAACCCTTAACATGGATGGATTTTTTGTCCCCGCAGGTTTTGAACCGGTGACTTTAACAACACGAAGCGCCTTAACAACACACTCCGTCACCCACTGTCCTACACCTCGAGGACATCAATTATTTAATTTTATTAGTATTGAAATTATGTATTTGATAGGAGAAAATTTCCTTATATGTTGATCACCCATCAAATTTATTTCCCTTTAAATTCACATGAATCTAAACCTTATAAAAATACATTAATGATGACATGATGGAACCAATAATTATGTTTATGCTTTAGAATTTATCTTAAACTTATAAAAACACAATGATGTAATTGAGTTCATGCTTCAGAATTTAACCAAAAAAAAACTAATTAAAATAACATAACTAAAATCAACCAACGAATATAAAATATCATCAAACTGATGAAGAAAAAAAAAATAAAAATAATATCCAAGTCTTATCATCTACAACCCTACAATTATTATCATTTTCTTCATTATAATTTTGATAAGGAAAATATCAAAATGACAATAGCATGAAAAAGTTACCAAAACCTCCATCCATGTGAGAAAAACAAGTTTTATACCTAATGGTATCTGGCTTATATCTATACCATGAATACTTAAAAGTTTATTTTTCTAACTTAAAGCTAAGTTGATACATTTCACCCATCACATTTCTTTCCTTTTGAATTTAGAACATGACTCTGGTGCTTATAAAAGGACAATGATTTTTAATGATGAATTTTTGAAATTTTGCATTCTACCTTTCTTTCTTTTTGAATTTAGAACATGACTCTGGTGCTTATAAAAAGGACAATGATTTCAAATGATTGAATTTTTGAAATTTTGCATTCTCATGCTTGTAAAAAGGACAATGATTTCAAATGATGAATTTTTGAAATTTTGCATTATAAATTATTTGTATGATCATTTTATTACTTTGTATTCTATTTAAGTATTCAAGAGTTCATGGCATTGTTTTAATATACCAGTTCTCATGCAAATCTTCATTATATTTTGCCGAAGTCTAAATTTTGATAATATATGTCATTTATTTATGTTGTTGATGTTATTTTAAAAACCTACGCTGTACTTTTCAGTGTCATGGGATTGACATGTTGATGTGGTTTTGAGACAAATATTATGTCATTTCTTTAAGATTTAATTTCATATGAGGCTTATCGACAATTTAAACCTTGCTCATTGTGTTGAGGATTGCAATTTCTAAGTGGTAGCTGTACTGTTTCATCATACATGTATTCTAATTAAATCTATAGTTTATTTTTATGATGAGAATAAAGTTTTCTTAATTATTTAATGTCAGAAGTTTTGAAATGAGGTATTTGATGAGAGAGATTTTTCTTACACATTGATCCCTTGCACATTTCTTTCATTTTGAATTCACGATATGAATCTAGTACTTATAAAAGTATAATGATGATGAAAAGATGGAATCAATAACTGAATTTATACTTCAAAATTCAACTTAAACTTATAGAAGTATAATTATGACAAGACAAAACAATAATTGAGATCATGCTTCAAAATTTAAAATAAAATAACTAATTAGAATGATTTATAATTGAAATCAACCAACCGAAATAAGTTGCCATAAAACCAAAAGTCAATTAATATCCAAGTCTTATTATCTACAACTATGCAATTATTATCATTTTCTTTGTTGTCGTTTTGATAGAAAAATTACCATATCAAAATGACAAGAATAATTTACCAAAATCTCCAACCATTTGAAAATATCAAGCCTCATAACCCGATGACATATAACTTATATCTATATCATGAATGATTAAAGTTTAGTTTTCCAGTTTAAATTACTACATTTATTTTTTTGACTTATTGATAAATTGTTGTTTATTTTTTCTACTTAAAGCTAAATTGCTTAACAGATTTTTATTGATTAATAGATCCATAATTACAAGCATGTGTACTATGCATGAAGCCACTAAATCACATGGGCATTCTCTAATATGAAGCAATGTCTCCTAAATTTCTAGAAATTTATGACAAACTACTTCACCAGTGAATGGACTATATATGTGCTTAACACATCACTAGTAGACATAATCCACCTTAATATTATAGAATCATTGTACACATGCCATTAAGTATTTTCTTAATGATAAAGTTATTACATTGGATAGCCTTATGTATTTTCTCATTGCACTAGCCTAAAAATAATAGTTGACAGTCCTAAAGTTGTTAATACTAGATAAAGGTTTAATGCTATTATCTCTTAATGAAAATTGTGATGAGTTATTTGTATCAACAACATTAGAATTAAATGGTTAAATATTACAAAACTTATCTATGTTTGTAGGTCATTTAAATTTTATGTAACCCAATAAAATTCAACAAACAAACTATAAATAATAAACAAGTTGGTAACAATGAACTACAACCATAAATTCTTCCGTTTTTAGATCCATGTTATCTCTAGTGTAATATTGAAATGATACCCTCTTTTTATCTTATACATTAAAAAAATTCACAAAGCTTCTATAATTGAGAAGTAATAAAATTGTACAACACCACATTATATGTACATTATATTCACATATGACAACAAAACCTATTTAAGAAACATGCAGTTTGATTGACTAAATTCTAAACATTTTTTTAAATTTTATAAAATTTTATATAAGAAAATAATATTTGGTTTAACAAAAACAAACTTGTACAACATAATTCATTATATTCACATTTCACAACTATAACCCATACAAACACATATGCAAGTAACCCATACAAGCTTATAATGCCATTCATTATTTAGTTCATTATAATACAAAAGTTTGAATCTATATTTAAACATAAATTTAGAATACTCCAAAAATATAAATGTTCACAATATTATATAGTCTAAAAGTATATATTTAAGAGTCTAAAATTAAATACATACAATAAAATATACATCTCCAAAAATGAAAAACTCTATATCTAACTCCATAAAATCCATGTATGAGATCCATACAATCAAATACAATATAAAGATAAAGTGTGCATGTAAAAAATACGTAATTAAATCTATGTTGCATCATCTACATGCACATTCTCCCCCCGAGTGACCAAGAATACATGCACACACAACAATAATTTCAATTAAAATAATAAAGATGAAATTACATAAACAATACTAATTTAGACATATATAAAATAATTTTCTACATGAATAAATTGAAAATTATATATGTACTTGTGCATTTAATGTTGGGAATAGGGTGAAAAATGATATGAAATGGGGACATAGTACTGCAAATAATYGAAGAGKAATAATTATTTTTTAAGAAAAGGGGGTRGTGTTTAAAGGCACCATTACATCACTTAAGTAGAGGGTATTGTGATCATAACATCATAGTGCATGTTGTACATCTTGATCAACATGATCTATTGCACAATCTCAATTCACTTGATTGATAATGACCTAATAGCCTCAAGATCTAATCGATTTCCATAGAAACCGAGAGATCTTGTCCATATGTAACCCTCAAAAGTTAGAGTTGACTCTGCAAAATCCATTCTATTGAGTTAGCTTGACAGGACTCGACTCGACCACCTATAGATCTAACTTGTAGTCGATAGCTGGGCTGGTTGATCCACCACCCAACTATCTTCGACTGTTGGTTGACTTTCTGACTGACATGCACGTCGACTACTCGACCGACTAGTGTGGTGTGCTGGTCGATCACTCATCCGAATGTATCAAGATGTAGGTCGACCTCTCGACCAACTGAACCCAGGATACGTGTGACGAACAATCAATACTTGATGTTCCAACACCCCCCCATCAACACATAGCTCTGTAGTTTTAGGAGGTGAAATTACATCACTAGAATACCCTCCCATAATTGCAACTTCTTGAAGCTCAAGAATTGTGCAGAGCTTGATAAATATGGCTTTAACTAAGGGTTTGGTGAAGATATCAACAACTTGACCTTCAATTCTGCAATATTCAAGAGAGACAAGGTTCTCATGAACCAACTATCTCAATTAGTGAGCATGGAGCTCAACATGTTTCATCTTACTATGGGAAACATGATTGTCAACAACTTGTATGGCACTTTGGTTATCACAATATATTGTAGTTGAGGTCTGAACAAGAAGGCCAAGCTCTCCCAAAATTTGGTGAATCTATATAGCTTCAATACCTTCTTGAACGATGCCATGATATTATGCTTCTATAGTTAGCAAGGAGACTACCTTTTATTTCTTGCACGACCACACCAAAGGTCTAGTGCTATAGTGAAACACTTAGCTAGAAGTGGAATTACGATCATCACCATCGCCAGCCCATCTGGAGTCAGTGCAGTTGACTAGCGAATCTAAACTTTGACAATACTTGATACCAAAATGAGTGGTACCCTTTAGATAGTGAAAAATTCATTTGACTGCTTCCTAATGGCTTTCTCTGGGGTCTTGTATGAACCGAGAAACCACACTAACAAAAAATGAAAAGTCTGGTTGAATATGAGTAAGGTAAATAATATTTCCAACCAATTGTCGATAAAGTGTAGCATCGACTGTGGGTGTTTTATAGGTTTTAGTAAGCTTCACTCCAGACCAAAAAAGAGTGGCACAAGGCTTGCAATCAACCATTTTAAAATGTGTCAATAGATCCATCACATATTTAGATTGATAAATAAAAAATCCATCACAAAGTGGTAATACTTGAAGACCCAAAAAATAATGTAGAGTGTCAAGGTCTATCATATTAAAGGAGTCAACAAGATGTTTCTTCAATATAAAGATGAGATCATTATTTTTTCCAATAATGAGTAAATCATATACATATATACCAACGATAAAAGTGTATCCATTGGAGTGGAGAACATATAGGATGTGATTAGATTCACACTGGTTGAAACCAAGTCGAAGGAATAAATTGTCAACCTTAGCATAGTAGGCTTGGGGAGCCTACTTCAAACCATAAAGCGATTTCTTGAGTTGATAGACTATATTTGAATTTTTTACAGGTGGTCATTCCATGAAAATTTCTTCAAATAGGTCTCCATGAAGAAAGACACTCTTCACATCCAACTGATATATTTTCCATCCAAAACGAGCAACAAGGGAAAGAATCAGTTGAGTAAAGTTCATCTTTGCAATGGGGGGAAATGTTTCAATGTATTTGATGCCTTCTTGTTGAGAAACTACCTTCACGATGAGGTGTACTTTTTTTCATTCAACAACATTTTCAAAGGTAAATTTGGTCTTGTAGACCCATCCACACTTCACAATGTTCTTTCCTTGTGGTCGGGGAACCAAGTCTCCATTTTGAGTCTTTGAAAAATAATCAATTTTTTTCTTCATGGCCTACTCCCATTCATGTCATAGGTAATAAGGTTTAAGGTTTCAAGAACATGAGTCATCACGAAAACACTGGCATATTTCTTTTGACTTTGAGTCTGATGTTCGTAGGAGGCATATCCAACATCGACTCCAACAAATTCAATTGTCTTGGTAGCCCAACAGGGTAGACAAGAAATAGGTGAACCACGGTTCACTTCACTAGGTCTATCAGAAGTTGGAGGGTCTTCAATTGGTGGACTAGTCGAAACAAAGGACAATGGACTAGTCGACTTGGAGGTCAACGGTCTAGTCTAAATAGGGAGAAAATTCAATTTTCTAGTTGAAGGACTGAAGGAAAATATTCTTGAACATTTTTATGGGGATGATCCCCCTACAACATCTATATGGAAAGTGTGAAATTGAGGTCTACCAAAATAAAATTGGAGGCCACCATGACACCTGTCTCACTCATACCTTCCCAAAAATGAAGTCTTTCCTCATATGGTCCATAAATATTTACCACCTTAAATGACGAATTGAGAGAATGGTATTCTAACTCAACCACAATCTCTGGTGAAATCAAGGAGGAGGAAAATGATCTAAAATTTGGACCCCAAGCAATTATAATACCCCCTGAGATCCCTCCAAAATAAATCGAACAAAACAAACAATCATTTAGCCAAGGTCAAAAAAATTCCATAGCCTTGTCTCCAAAGCACATAATTTCTTGAATCAAAATGACATTAGGCCTATGTACTTGAACAATTCTTTTAAGGGATATAATTTTTTGGGCACCCCTACCCCACTAGAACTAAAAGAGAGGAGGATCATAGCTAACCGTTGGCCTGGGAAATCCCCACTCTAAGGGCCCGAACAATAGTGGTCTGCTTCCCATTCTTGATGTCTTTATTCACTTGGATATGAGATAAATATATAAGGGACTTCCTCCCCACTTGACCCCAGGGCCTTCTCCAAATCCATTCCTCCCATGCCTATGGTCAAATATTTATTTCTAACATTTTATATTAAGAGATAATGCGATTTAACGTAAGGTTTTGACAAGGGATTTCCACATAGTCAGATGAAAAAGTCTAGGGATAAGAAAGATTCGAGAAAACTAGAGATACAAACCCCTTGCTATAAAAGAGTCTAGAAGGTCCCACATGAGAAAGGGATGAAGAACAAACAATGGATGGAAACTTGTTTCCATCAAGGGAAAAATTTGTAGTGGAAAAAACAACTGTCGTTTTAGGGGGCTGGGAAGTTGGGGATGAATTTTTCTTTATGAAAACCACATAATTTTATTTTGACCAAAAAGAGGAAACATGGATAAAATTGTCACCGACCATCACTTCCACATATTTTAATGGAATATGTGATTCCTTTGAAACAATGCACTTTGAATTCGAACTGAAATGGATGTTCTTATGTTCCTCCTCCACACATCTTATGCTCTCACTTTCTTCTGACCATAACTTCCTTTTCCAAACCTTCCTAAACGATGAAAAATTCGACGATGATCTATGCCATTAAGCTTGGACGTGACTGAACTCATGAAAACCATAAAAAAATAGACCCTCCAGTAATCAATCTTCAGTCTCAACGAGAATCTCCACAAATAAATTTGATATCATATAGAATACCCTCCCGCAGATCTACCTCAATATGCAAGCACACGCATCTTTTATTAGTTTTGGTATCCCATTTTAGTTCATAGCTGCAGAAAGTTCCTATCTTATTTACAATTTCCTTCTAAATTTCTTCCTTCCAAAACACTAGAGTAAGGTTGGGAAGGATGGCCCACACCTTTATCTAAAGCGATTGGATCATGAGAAGGATCAAAATTTACTGCCCATTCTTTGAAAAAGAGGCCTAAGGGACCCCATACCCATACCCTACTGAATATCACCTCTAAATATTATATTGATCTAAAAATAAAATAGTTCCAATCCCTGGTCAGGATATGAAAATCAATGAGGATGTTCAAGCACATCCACGACCTTTTTATTTGCATGTGAGAGATGAAGATGCGTACCGTCCCTTGGCGATCCACACTCATTCCCACTTAACAAAATTGAAGGATCATCACCATTGGAGTGCGTGTTCCCCATATCATAATCCGAAATTTTATCCGATGGTTCTATGTTCACCTTTGGGATAGCCCTACTTCACTATTGAAACCACATGAAATCCCAATATGACATGAATATATGTCTCTCTCTATAAACAAATTTGCCTTCATTAATGCATATTTATATGTACTAAAAAAATGCATCCTCAACATGCTCATAAATGCATATGCATTCCAATTTCATGTACTATGTATGGTTGTCCAGTAGGCCACATCATATTTGTTACTACAACAATTGAAACAACCCCTTTTCCATCCTGTACCACTTTCTTTGTTGTTACAAGCTGTCCTCAATTCTCACTGTAATCACTGCACATGATTATTTATGCTTTGAGCACTTTTTCTAGCCAATCCACTCTTGACTACCTTTTCTTTTCCAGCCACATACTATGCTCATATTAATCTTCAACATTCATCATTTTCTGGATCCCTTTGACCCAACACATACATGATCAAATTACACAACCAATTATGCTTTCTTATTGTCTTTGGATCTTGAACATTGATTTACTTTACTAGACCAAACTGATTTCATCTTTCCCTCTCTGAACATTTCAGCTCTTGTGATCTCTTGCACCATTCCATTTTATTTTCTTAACCACCTAGCCTCAAACTTGACTTTCATATTCAATCTCCAACATGTTGCAATGCTATCCAAATGCCTTCTCTTCCTACTTCTTAGAGATTAACTGGAAGTAGTCGACATTGCTTTTACTTTCAATCATAGATTCTGGTGATACTTCCAACCTCCTAGAATGTCACCCATGGCTCTTTTCCACTTGAGATGGATTCCTTTAAGATACCATCTCCTTTTCATCCTATACCAATAATATAACTATTTTCTTCTTCATGGTTCCTTGTTGATTTCCCTTTAGGAACTTCATTTCCCTGTTTATGTTCCTATTGACTTGATATCTCCATGCTACTTGGGAAATACCTTCAACACTTTTGGAATGAATCAAGAATCCTCTTCTATTGTTTTCATCCTTCATGGAGTGTTGTCATGCACCCTGTAGTGTCCCCAAGGCCGAGCCCCATTATAGATCATGTTATATGCAAAGAATTGTAAATATGTTCTACAGGCTGGTGAGCCAAGTTTTGTATAAGCTGTAGGCTTATGTGTTTTGTTAGGCCAGGGAGCCTAAGTGTTGAAGGCCAGGAGCCTGTTGATGTAATTGTAAGTATGCAGATCAATTAATAAAATATAAATACCGCCAGTGCAGACCGACCACGATGAATGAGTGATGGGGGACTGAGCGTCCACAGAGTGGG
>ML813420.1:53946-98039 GCA_009831015.1 Picea engelmannii | reverse complement strand
TTATAATTCCATGTACAGAATGGTAAACTGAGAGGTTGGGGAACCTGGGTAGTGAAAAGGGTGCACTACACACCCCTATTAGCTTGGCATCCACCTCATTATTTCTTCTTCCATTATCTTAATATGTTCAAGGACCTAACTCCATCCTAGAATCGTTTTTCCCTTTATGGAAAAAACCCTTCCTTAAGACCTAACTACATTATTTTGGATCCAATCTGTACATAATGCATTGCCTATGCATTAGTTGGTACTCATGAGAATACATGCATTCTTCATTACTTTATCCTTGTAGTTCTAGCTTTCATACCATGCTTGCACTATGCTACTCTGACAACAATAAGGGAAGAATTACTCCATAATTTCATAGCCAACCCGTGGAGATGATGCACCTTATCTCCTTATATGCATTAAGTATATTTCTTTATAAAAGTACTATCATTCTGATAATCAATTCCTTTTACAATAGATCTTACCACAATGTATTCCTTTATCTAGATATTGGAATCCTTTAAGGTGAATGGACTTTCATTACTTCTACAAATACATACTTTAGTTTTTCACCGTGATTCTTCTCTAATTAGCATCAATGGATTTCTTGTAGTCGTTTCCTTTACAGATATTTTTTTTTTATCTTTTTGGATTCTCAAGCCATCATGGCTGGACTGAAGTTCATATTGCAACATTATTCATCCATAGATTTTGGTCATCATGAGGGTATCCTTTGTTGGGCCCTTCATTTTTTTTTAAAATAAGTTGCGTAAGAAATACTACAATCCCAATTTTGCTTATCAAGTTGCACAAGCTACAAAGGAGTTGGACAACATAGGAAGCGGGGAAACAAAAAATGGTTGGAAAGAAGGACAACCCAACATCAACAAGGAGAAAGAAGTTACAACATAACAAGAACACGAAAGCATGCAGAGTCTCAAGCCAACAAATCCCAATTAGCTTATATATATGAGATGTATATGATTGTAAAGGGTTTGATGGTGTAGACAGGTTGGTGTACATGGGATTAACATTCCCTCCATTTAGGTTATGTGATTGTAATTAATATCCATTTTTGGGAAAATGGTAGATAGAACTCTGAGGAATGAGTTCGGAGCCATAAAAGATTGTAACAGAGTAATGATTGTACCTGTTGGATTGTATCTGAGAACCTCTTTTGATGATAATATATGGATGGACCTAAAATTTTGAAATATTCTGTGTAATTCTATGTCTATTTCTATGAATTTTCATTTACGTTACTTCTTCATGTCTGATAAGATCAATGTGTTATAACTGTTTACAAATGTTGTCACAACTCTACTGTCTTTGTTATTAGTTATGAATGGGTTCATATCTTCTCTTTGTTAATTCATCTTGCGCAAGACTATGGTGAATCTTGAAGATTCTGGAGATCTGCCTAAGTATTCTCCTTACCCTACCCTATCTTCTTGTCTTGGTTGCGCTTCGGGTGAGACTTATTCTCTCTAAAGAAGATGAAAATTCCAGCGCTCTAGACTACTCGGTACCTTTTGTTGGTAACCTAAGAAGGACCCTGGTCTGATAAACTTCGTGCCAACAAAATGATTCTGTTGTTGGGACCTGTGTTAAAAGGAAACTTGTAGGGAGAATGCTTATGTGGATTCACCGATCTGATATTCACCAGTGGTGGGAGAAAAATTGTGATGCCTTCATATGGAAATAAGTGGACATGCTAGGAAAATATGTGAAAGATACACAGGAAGTTGTCTTTTACTCAGAAAGATTCAGTGACTAATACGAGATATTATAGGTTAAGTTTTTGGAAGAAATTTTCCATTGGATAGATAGGCTCCAAGAAGCTCCAGAAATCCAAGAATGAGTCAAGAAGACCTGTGCTTGGCATACATAAAAGATTGCAACGATTCATTGACTGGATCGTCCAGTTATGCTAGCGATCGATTTATGGGTTAATGCAACATTGGAATGATACATTATTGAATTTGCAACTAAGAACCATCAATATTTTTCATGGGCAGAAGCGGATTTCAAGAAAGATGCAAGGGGAATACTATTGAGAGAAATAACCCTGTGGATTAAGGTTTTCTTGATGGAGGAGGGGATGCTGACTATGTCCCCAACTGAGATGGTAGCCTAAACACCCTCGCTTGGGGTGGGGTGAGTTTTGGGTGGAATCATGGCCCTAAAGAAGGGAGAGGGTTCTTTGAAAAATGAGGGAGAAACAAGAAATGGACTCAAGGGATGAGGGAGCCTGGAAAAGAGCTGGCATAGTTGAGAACTGGTGGCACAGTAAGATAAAGAAAGCAGTGAAACAATCTGAGAAGCTGTTGAAAGAATTCATACCAAGAGAAGTCTAGGAAGGACATATGGAAGAGTTGTGAAAGATGAGAATACAAGAAATACTAGCCAATCAAAGATTAAGTGAGAGAGAAGTGCAAAGAGAAAAAGATCCCCAAGAGGGTGGACAAGAAGAAGAAGGTGTAGAAGCATGGGAAAAGGAAGCCGACATGGATATTGCAGAAGAAAGAGAAGATTCATCCCCGATACCAGAAAAGATCGAGATTTGGCTGAAGAGACCGCTCTAGAGGATGAGAACGAGACCCCCCAGATCAAAGAAACCTGCCCTGAAGCCAGTGGCACCAGCCCCGAATCACCCATACCCCAAGTGTCTTATATACAAGTGGTAAATTATATACTACCTTCTTATGCCATTCTTTTTTCATTAGAGTCAGTTAGTCAGTCAAAATTGGTAAGTGTGAATAGTGGGAGGATATTGGGATCCCCTGGTAGATCGCAACCAGGACCACTAGGTTTTATCTTGATAGCAGGAGTAAGATCAGCGATGGATGGTAATGCGGGAGGTTCAATTTCTCGATGCCCAGAATTATGGGGTAAGGGAGATGAGGATGTTGAGAAACATTGGTTCCTATGCGAAGAAATCTAGAGGTCCATAGGGACCCTAAACACAAATAAATTGGTCGAGTTCCAGACTACCTTGAGAGGTCGTGATCTCAAATGGTACATGAAGGCTATTGATCCAGGAGTGACAAGAGCACAAGGAAAAACATTCACTCTTGGCCAAGTATGGATAAAATTCATAGTATAGTTTAAGCTACCTTAGTCAGAACAACAAGCTTTGTATGAGTTGTGTGAAATTCAACAGAGGGAAGGTGAATTGGCCTAGGAATATAGTTAGAAGTTTAAAGATGCTATAGGGAGGTTAGTGCATCTAATTCATGAGGATCATAAAAGATAATGGTATATCCAGGGATTGCTACCTCTAAAATGGATTTTGTTAACACAACAACAAATAACCACTTTGATAGATTCCTTGGAACAATCAATGAAGACTGAAGCCATGATAGGATATCCAGGGAGCCTGAGAGTGACCAGACCCCCAACAAATGAAAATTTGGTGCGACTACAAGGAAAAATATCAGAACTGACATAGAAGATTCAGGAATTGACGATACCTAGACCAGGATGACCATAAGTCTGGTGTACCAGATGCTACACAACGAGACATTTGGTGAACGAATGTCCACTTATGAGGGGAATGGGACCTCCTCAGAATCCAATGGGACCCTCACCAGGACCCATGGGATGAGTTGTTCAAGTATCCATGAATTCACCATTCCATACCCCAATCTCGTATCATGCTTTTCCAGGTAATCAAGCATCGTCGAAAGTCGAGTACTTCGATATTTTCTAAATTCATGGGCATGAGCCAAGACAATGCCCCATTATTCAGAAGTATTCAAAAATACCAAATATTGTACATTGTGAGTTCTGTGCATCTACCAGGAATGATACCAATCAATGTAGAGCGTTGGATGTACTTGCAGATAGACTTGATCAAACATCATTTAGGGTGAATGAATCCCCTCAAGGACCGGGAAGAGGTCAAGGAGGAGGAGCTGGAGGAGAATTCAGAGGAGGAAGAACTGGGGGAAGAGGACCAAGTAGATCCTACAATTGTGATGAGAAAGGTCACATGGCTAGGGATTGTCCTCATCCGAGGCAGCCATGGTGCTCTCACTACAAAACCAATGGGCATGCAACTAAATATTGGCCAGAGCTAATTGCGAAATGGGAAGATCGGGTACGTCAATGAGGAACTAATCTTATAAGCTCAAAGAAAAAGAGAGTGATTAAAGGGAAGCTACCTAACATTAACATCCTTACTTGAGGATCCAAGACCGACGTAGATGTTGATAATCTGCCTCAGATCCATAAAGAAGCACCTAAGGAGGACAAATATGAACCTCTGAAACATAAGATATTCTTAAAAAATGCAATAGAAGTATTAGAGAGTATACCTTCCCCAGAGATGGAAGAAAACCCCCCTTAGCCTATCATTTATCCTAAGATTTTTCAAGTTCCTGCTTCACCCCCTGCACCCTGAAACCCCATAGTCTCGATAAGACAACCTGAGTAGTCAAAAAACGTAGTTGACCTCTAGTTTAAGTTATTTTATGATATTCTTGGGAATGACTAGCTAACATAAAAGTTGCTCAATTCCCTGTACCTAGTCCTAGGAACTGATGAATCTCCAGAAACTAGAATAAGGACTAATATTCCTTAGAAGAATACTCAAAGAGTGCAAAGAAGGAAAATATGGTCTAGGAAAGAGTTTATATTTGCATCCCATCTAGACGAGTTTGAGATTGAATATGTTATGTTAGATATAGGATCTGATGTTAACATGCTGCCTAAAAAGACTTGGGAAGCTTTAGGGAAACCCAGTTAACATATTCCCCAATCCAGTTAAGAATGGCCAATCAATATTGTGTTTTTCCAATAGGAAGACTGGAGAATGTGGAGATAGATGTTGTGTGAGTGAATACTGTATCTGATTTTGAGGTGATTGAAATTATGGGGGATAAAAACCCTTATCCTACACTACTTGGTATTGACTGGGCCTATGATAATTATGCTATTATTGACCTAAATAGGGATACTATGACATTCGAAGCATACTTAATCAAATTAGTTCAGCTCTTGGATCCGTATGTAGGCCCTCGATATATGGAGAAAATAGACAACAATATGGAAGGAGAAGATTTGGATCAGTTCTACATTGTAACAACATGAACGAGAGAAGACTACATAAATTCTACTACTGATGGATCAATGAGTTGGAGGAGCACACAATCAACAGACGGAGATTCATAACTAGCATTCGACAGTTGGCAACGATGTTCAAATGAAATATTTTCAAGGAGATGTGCAACCAGAAGAGCATCTATATGGGTTGGAACCAAGGTCATAGAACATATGATATATGATGGTACCTCATAGATTGAAAATTTTCTGGTTAGCATGGAAGAAAAGATAGCGGAGGATCAAAGGATTTTAGTTCTGGACTTAGCCCTCCAGGACACCCCTGCTAGATGGTAGGCTAGTCACAAATCCTTTATTAAGAACTAGGAGGATGTGAATCAAGGTATCCGATATAGATTTCAAGAGAAGAAGCAACTGAAATTAGAGATGCAAACGGATTTCCAAGTTGCGCAACTATTGAATGGACAGTCTGATCGTAAAACACATATTGAACAATGCGTGAGACAATAGCAAGTTGTAAAAATACCATATCACTTGTGTGTTCAAGTATTTCCCCATTCGTTAGGATGGATTTCAAAATCTTGGTACATACATGAAGAAACCAGAAGGAAGACAAGAAACTGGTAAACGTTAGCAGACCATTTTTTCACTGACTTATCTTTTACAAGTAAGTACTCTGAGATTAAGATAGTCTTTTAAAGAATTAAAAAATTCCTTTTTACCGATGCCGATGAATGGAAATTAGACCTAGTGGTATGTGAAAATCATAGTCAAGTGCTTCAGTCTAACCTTCACCTAGAAACAGACAAGACACCTATAGAATGATATAAGATCAAGAAGGATTTGGAAAACCTAGATGATCTAGAAGAACTGAGAAACTTATCCATTAAGGAAACATAAGGAAGCAGATAAATCTAGAACACCACAACCAACCAAACTAATAGTTCTTATAATCATCCATTGAAGTTGTGAAAAATCAACATAGGAACTATAGAGAAGCCCAAGATAGCTATGGTAGTAGATTACTAGGATGAGAAAAATAGCCAAGAAATACATAGCCTGTTACAGGAGTATGAGGACTTATTCCAAAAGACATTTTCAGAGCTAAAAAGGATTAAAGGAGCTATGGGAGAGATGCAAATTTAACTAAAATAGGGATCAAAACTGGTAAGGCATAGACCATATCGTCTTAATCCCAAGGTGAAGCAGAAGGTTAAGAGGGAAATAAACAATATGCTCGAGGATGGACTTATTTTTCCAATTGAGGAAGCATAATGGGTTATCCCATAGTCATTTAGAGAAAGAAAAGTACACAAGACATTAGGATATGTGTGGACTACAAAATCCTTAACTCTTCCTGTGTGCATGACCATTTTCCAACACCATTTACTAACGAGGTGCTAGAACAGGTTGCGGGGAAAGAATCTTACTCATTTACAGATGGATTTTCGGGGTATCACCAAGTGAGAATTGCAGAGGAAGACAAAAAGAAGACCACATTCATAACATAATGGGGGTCATTTGCATACAATATGATGCCCTTTAGCCTGAAGAAGGCCCTTGCAGTTTTTTCCCAGATTGTAATAACGACCTTCCGAGAATTTATTCACAAATTTATAGAAGTTTATATGGATGATTGGATGGTATATAGTCTGCTCAAGGAACATGTAGCACTACTACGTCTGATTTTTGATAGATGTAGGGAATTGTAGATATCTTTGAACCTCAGGAAGTGTATCTTTTGTGTGCCACATGGAAATATGTTAGGCCACGTAGTATGTTGAGAAGGATTATTGGTAGACCCAGCCAAAGTTACGGTCATTGTGAACATGCCACCGCCTACGAGAACCAAATAATTGTGCTCCATGTTGGTGCACACATGGTACTATCAAAGGTTTATCAGAAGGTATGCAACAATTACTACACCCCTAGAAAATCTACTAAAGAATTCAGAAGTGTTCCACTGGACACTAGAGTGTGATAAAGCCTTCGACATCCTAAATGAAAATCTCAACACAACACCTATCTGATATTTATGAACTGGGAAAATGATTTCATGTTCACGTGGATGCATCAGGTATTTCCCTGGGATCCATCTTAGCGCAACCAGGAGATGGAGCCATGGATCATCCCATCTATTTTGCTACCAAGAAGATGTGACAAGTTGAGCACAACTATACAACCATAAAACATGAGGGGTTTAGCTATGATTTATTCTCTACAAAATTTTAGACATTACTTGTTAGGTTCTCATTTCAATTTTTTCACTGATCATTCTGCATTAAAATATCTAGTTAAAAAGCCTGTCTTGGAAGGAAGAATTTGTTCATGGTTGTTATTATTTCAGGAATTTTCATTTGAGGTGATCATCAAACTTGGAAGATGAAACGTGGGCCCTGATCACTTGTCCATATTAGAATCAAGATAAAGTGGCGGAGCAATCGATGATTAGCTCCCAGATGCATATCTGTTCTGGGTTGAGGCCATACCAGAATACCTAGAAGACATAGAAGTCTTATTAAGTACAGGGGCCTGCCCAAAAATGTACTCCACAAATCAGAAGCGCCATATGATGGTTCGAGCAACAAACTATCAATTGATTGTGGGAAAATTGTATAAGTTGGGCCTAGATAGTGTCCTCAGGAGGTGTGTCTTGGATCACAAAAGACAAGACATACTGTGGGAGTGCCACAGTGGACTTGTGAGAGGCCATGTTGGAGGAAAGGCCACTATGTAGAAAGTCCTCCAAGCTGGATTATGGTGGGCCACTCTCTTCAAGGATGTGAAGGAATATTATAGAACTTGCAATGTATGTCAGAGAGCAGGTAAGCCATCACAATGAGAGAAATTTCCTCTTCAACCATTTTGATCTCTATAAGCATTTGAGAAATGGGCAGTTGACTTTATTGGGCCGATCAACCCCACGACTAAGTACTCAAAGGCCAGGTATATTATTACCACAACTGATTACCTTAAACGATGGGTTGAGGTAGAAAATGTTTAGGATTGCTTGACTGATACTGCTACTAGGTTTATTTTTGAAAGCAATATCACTCGGTTTGGATGTCCTCAGAATCCAACCAATGATCAGGGTGGTCATTTTATCAGTAGTAAAATACCAAAGCTTACAACAAATTTCTTAATTCAACATCATAAAAGTATCCCTTACCATCCACAAGTCAATGGCACAGTAGAGGCGTTCAACATGATTTTGGAAAGAGGATTAATGAAGGTTTGTTGCACAAATAGGGAAGATTGGGATGATAGAGTCCCAATAGTTTTATGGGCTTACAGGAAAACCATGAAGAAACTCCATAAGTATACTCCATTTTAGTTAGTCTATAGGAAAGAGATTGTGGTATCTACAGAGTTCATTGCCCCGAGTCTATACATTGCACATATTACACACATGTCAAAGGATGAATCAGTCACGTAGAGGGTTACGGAGCTGCAAGATGTGATGAGACCAGGTTTTTAGTAGACTTTCATCAATCAATTGAGCAAGCAAGGAAGAAATATTGGCATGACAAGCACATTAAGACTAAAACATTCACGCAAGGAGATAAAGTCCTACTTTATGACAGTCGATACTAGAAACATCTAGGCAAGTTGTGAATGGATTGGTTGGGACCATTTATAGTTGCAGAGATCCGACCCTCTCGAGAAATCAGACTTGTGCAACTGGATGGTATACTTCGGCCAGGATGGGTGAATGGAGCTCACCTTAAACCCTATATTTCTTAGTTTGAGCTAAATTACTGTTTATCTAGTCCAAAGGAGCATGTATAGTAGTTAGATTTGATTTTTTTGCAATTTATTTGAATTCAGTTAATAAAGTCGAAGTGTGCATTGTTGTGCCGCGACATGTATTTCATTTTTCTGTCTAAGTGGTTCTTTGGTGCATAATTGCTTACTTAACAACGTAGGATCGTAAGAGCCATGAGTTCAATACAGATAGTCATTAAATGTGACGGGGACCCCTTTGTGGTCGAAGGGAGAGCGAATCTTGATGCAATCCTAGTCCATGTGCCAAACGAAGCCAGTCCAGTCATCGCCTTTATGACTGCTATAATAACCCGTTCGAACTTTGTTAAACCATAAAGCCGTAATACACGAATATTCCATTGGTATTCACGCCAAGATTCTCATCCATTCAAGTGGTAAGGTCTGAAGCCGGCCACGTCCCTAACCAAATTGCTCAGTAAATGCAAAGATCCCCTGACAGATTTACCCCATTAAATAGTCCCATCGAACAACTCAGCTCCAAGTTACGTCTATAGGGTTGATGATGAATGGCCTTAGAATTTATTACAGAACTTGACAGCTAAGCCTAAGTATAAGGTTGTGTGAACTCGGTGTAAGATGTATTATTTCCTAGAGAGAAATTAGTGCCTTGTGAATTTTGAATTGTGCTCACTCCTGTGCAATCCCTCAGACCTCAGTCATGATCCCCAATCCTAGTTATCCTGTTGAAATCTGTTGACAGTCTAGAGTCACTATGTCGAGAGCTACAAGAAGTAGGAGTTCAATTTCTAAAGACGTTGTGTCGGATGAGCCATGTGATCACAGGGTTGAGATCATGGGTGATATCGATGGGAAGGTCGAGCAAGTCAAACTCCTCGACCTTGACCTGACAGAACAGGTCTTTCTTCCACAATTGAACATTGATGTATTATGGAGTGTGGCTCCAGATGAGTTAGGAGGGATGTAGTTCATGTTGAAGCCAAAATTCATCAACCTTTTCAACTCCATCATCATAAATCTCCAAGACTTGTGAGTTTTCGGCACTACGGGCGAGGTGGTGTAGTGTGCTAAGTTCCTCATCAGCCATGTACATAACATGATCTTATGGCTCTATAGACAATATCCCATACATGTAGAGGATATCCATCAACTCACGGGCCTCTCCATCAAAGGTGAGGACGTATCCAAAGAATTTCAAGGTCCCAGTAAACATGGGAAGAAAAAGGGAGAACCCAACTTGTATGAACGATTTCATACTCAGAGAGGGGGGATCACAACCAATATTGACCCCATTCTACCCGAGACACTCAAAACAACTTTCTATGTGATCGCTAGTAAGGTGATGCGATTGTATTACAAGGGTGAGTGCACAATGAATGCCTTGTCAGTAGTAGATTTTTGTGCCAATGGAGTAATATTCAACTGGTGTAGCTACTTGCTGGAAGAACTCCTGATAGCATGTGAGGAAGCTCAAGAGAAGGGAGTCACCTCCTCCTACGGATATATGATAGTTGTGTTCGCCATGCTAAAGTGGACACTACCTTCAGGAAGACCGCTATCTCCAACAAACAAAGGCCAACTGGGAAAGATGTTCGAGCCTTGGTACTTAATGTTGGACTCAGAGAACACTGCATTAAAAAATGCAACGTTCTCAAAATGGTATAACCGGTTTCTTAACACAACTCAGAGGTTGCGTATACCTCAAGAATTGCTCAACCTGAACACACAAAACATCGTGTTTAGTATGAACCACCATCACACCTTTGTCTGGACAAGGCATGCCAAGAGAGAATACTTCCACTCTTGGATGCTACCATTATACCTGGATGAGGAGGCCTTTGACAAGGAGGTCATGTCATGTTCAGGAGTGAAACACGACCTACAGAAGTCATGGATGCATTACCTTTTACCAGCATATATTTTGAAGAAAAAGGGATAGGAAGCAGGGGTAGGAATGAGCTCGGGCCTAGAGGAGAAGAAGAAAGAGGCTCAAACTCAGATAAACTTAGAGGAGGAGGATGAAGAGACACAACTGTTGGAACACAAAAAATGGACATTACCCATGTTCCTGCATCTTCCAGAGAAAGTCATTTTGACAGGTAAAGATGTCAATGACATCCTAAACACTGCCTTCATTGGAGACCCATTGGTCAAGAAACACAGGACAGGGCTCTCCCCCGTAAAGATCATGAACCCTCAACCTATATCGTCAACCATCCCTCATACTTGAGCAGTGACTCAAGCGGCCCAAATCAATGACATCTAGGATGACCCTGAACCTGATTCCACTCCATCCACCACCATCATTACCGAACAGATCCCATCACCCCCACAACCCCAATCGCCACCTCGAGAAATCACCATCCCACCCCAAACCATTGAACCAGAGCCCATGCATTTGGACCCCTCTGAAATAACCAAATAAATATCATAACTCATTGGTCCAAACCTTGAAGTCCCGAACCAACAAATTGTTCCATTTGTACCCATTCAGGACACTCTTCCTTCAACGAAGATTTAAATAGTACCAATGCTGCAAGTCCCAAGTCCTCAACACATGACCTCCATGATCAATGTTGAGGGTGTTATTCAAAGTAGCGTAACCTCATAAGCCGAGGTCTAGAAAGAGGCATAGGTACCAGAGGTTTAGAAGGAACCTAAGTTGACATCAGAATAGAGTACAACCTCGTAGCAAGAAAAACTGGAGCTAGTACTCCAAAATCCACAACAATGTGAAAAGTTGATGCAACTCTGCCTGGAAAAAATAGAAGTAATACCATTCCTTCCATCAACATTGATTATGATACTTTCACAGCTGCCGCAAGGTCTATCCACAGGGGAGGAAGAGGTGTAGACACCTTCAGAGCATTCAACGACCATATGAGACTTGCGCAGCTGTCACAAGGTCCATCCACAGGGGAGGAAGAGGTGTAGACACCTTCAGAGAATTCGACGGCCAGTGGACTACCACTGTAGGTCCAAGTACCCAGAGATGCCACCACTTCTTCTGCTGACCTCGCTCAGTGGCCATCAACGTGAGTTTCGACCAATTTTCCAGAAAGCCTACTTTTAGATGCACCAGGTGGACGCTACAATTGATTCAGAGTGGAAATGTTTGGTTTCATCTAAAACCAAGGGAGGCATTATGGGAGAAACTTAGTAGTTCGTGGTCAAAGCTTCGTTGTTGGCCAGAAAATGGCAGGATAAAGATGACGACTTCCAAGGTATAAAGAAGAGAGCCCTGGAATTGGTTCCATAGTTGGGCCCTTCATTTGAAGAGTCAGAAGAAGAAAGTGCTTCAGAAAAAGAAGAAAGAAGAACAAATACATAGGATAAAGGAAAGAAATAGGCACTCCCAAAAGCCATGGAAGAGACAAGGACTTGACTTGAGCGTGAGTCAAGGATTGTGGTCGGAGCTTGTTGGGCCCTTCATTTTTGATTAAAATAAGTTGCGCAAGCAATACTACAGTCCCAATTTTTCTTAGCAAGTTGCACAATCCACAAAGGAGTTGGCATCCACCTCATGATTTCTTCTTCCATTATCTTAATATGTTCAAGGACCTAACTCGATCCTAGAATATTTCTTCCCATTATCAAAAAACCCTTCTTTAAGACTTGACTACATTCTTTTGGATACAATATGTACATAATGCATTGCATATGCATTAGTTGGTACTCATGAGAATACATGTATTCTTCATTACTTTACCCTTGTAGTTATAGATTTCATACCATGCTTCCACTGCACTACTATGATAACAATAAGGGAATCATTTCTCCATAATTTCATAGCCAACCCGTGGATATGATGCACCTGATCTCTGTGTATGCATTAAGTGTCTGTCTTTATCAAAGTAATATCATTCTAATAATCAATTCATTTTATAATAGATCTGAACACAATGTATTGCTTTATCTATATATTGGAATCCTTTAAGGTGAATGGACTTTCATTTCTTCAGCCAATACATACTTTACTTTTGCACCATGATTCTTCTCTAATTAACATCAACTGATTTCTTATAGCAGTTTCCTTTACACATATTTTTTTTTTATCTTCTTGGCTTCTCAAGCCTTCATGGCTTCACTGACATTCATATCAAAACATTATTCATCCATAACTTTTGGTTATCATGAGGGTATCCTTGACATAACACTCTTTCCTTGAATGTCTCTGCTCATCTTTAACCAAGTTCAAATCCTTTTATCTTTTTCCCAATAAACATATCCTGAATCCATGCTTTGTATTTCCATGTGAATCTATTGTACATGCATTATCATGTACTACAAATAGCTTTCCTTTCTAACATCATGTAACATCCCCATTATAATCCCAATTTTAATTAATGCTTATGTGGATACAATATGTGGCTACGACCAAGCGATTTAATATGTGAATATTATTTCAATGTTTTAATAATAAAATGTGAAGCCAATTGCTAAAGGGGACATGGACAAGAGATCGGGTCTAAACTAATCCACAAGAGAGGCAAGTGTATAGGATAATGGCCAAGAGGGGGGTCAAAGGGGGAAATACCCATGTATATTGATTTAACTTGTTTTTCCTAAACTTGTGTATCATATACGAACCTTCCCATTTTTGATTGAGTGTTCCCAAATCCAATCATTGAAAACATGTAAGAGGGTGGGTGTGAGTGGTCACATCCTAGAGTTATTGGGAACATTGGGGTTGAGTACAATCAACTTGGGGAAGAGTGTGAGTCAAGAAAGGAAAGACACAAGAGAGGAAATTCATATGGGTAGGACAACAATTTTTACAAACATCAAGTTTTGTGCATGAGAAGAAAGGAAGGGAGAAATAAAGAGAGCCGGGAGTGGGTGCAACCATGGAGGAAGATTTCTGGAGCATAACTAGAGTGAATTGGAGCTTGAAAAATGAATATTTAGGTTTTCAGGCCTAAAGAGTGAATTCCATAATGAGTTGCACTATAACAAAAAGTGTTTGTTGTTGGTTTGCTGATATTTTTCCTAGTAGCAAGTTTCCTTGAGTTCATATTTGAGATATTCCTACCTACCTATGCTAGAGAGACCCCGATAAATGAATGGCACATTCCTTGGGTTATCCCTAATAAATAGTTATACATCCCTTGAGTTATCCCTGATAAATGGATGGTACATCCATGATAAACGAATGGTGCATTACTTGGGTTGGGTAGGTCAGGAGGAAGAGAGCTGGTAGAAAAATTAGGATAGTTGTAGGAGAATATCAGTTGGGTTATGACTATTATGAGCTGCAAGTGGAATGTGAGAGACCACCCTTTTTTGTGGATTACTAGCCTCAACTCAAGGGTGAATTTCTATTAAGATTTGGAAGAATCAGTCTATGGTTGGGTGGAATGCCTGTCCCAAGCAACTGGTTGCACGATTCTTGTTTAAAGATAAGTGTTTTATCTTGTTGCTATGTTATTTACATGTGTTATAGGTGTGCATGAACTATACGTAAATGAGAATGAATTATATGCTACTGTAGTGAGTGTTTTAGTTTCATTTCATGTTCATTATTATCATGCTTTAGATGCATTTGTTTTAAGGTTATTGATAGTAGCTAAATCTGTTTTAGATTTGTAGATGTAAGCTATAGGAAATCATATAACAGTAAAATAATTACTTTAGTTAGCAAAAGTTTCATTTTTATGTGTATTCCGCACCATAAGGTTCCTCGGTTGGGATGGAGAATGATTATATTATGGTATCAAAGTCGTAATAAAGAGATTTTTGGTGTGACGTGGCCCAACCTGGGTGGCTAGGTACGTTACAAAGTGGTATTAGAGACATTTTTTCAACACTGAGCTTGGATGGGATGAGTTAGCATAATGTTGACATGAAAACTCATAGAGAATTAATTTCTGAAGTATGTTTGCAACTTGGTTATTTAAGTTACTATAGTAAAATTGAGAGAAATTTCATGGGTAATGTGAAGAATTGAGCCTCTTTGGAAATTTCGAAAATAAGCAAATCGGAAAAATTTGGGTATTTTTCCATACGATGACGTCGGCATGACGTGGAGTCCATGTGCCAACTGACGTGGTAGAATAAATATGTGTACTACCACTATGGAAGGTACATGTTGGACATGATGATAGTTTGTGGGTGATGTGGGCCATGTGGCAGGCCAACTATTAGTCCCACGAAACCACAGTAAGATCTTGGAATTTGTCTAAGTGTTGAGACTTCTCAGACAGACTTGTGAAAGGAAGGTTACAATATTATGATTCCACAAGTTTGCGTAGAAGTGGAAAAATGGTTAAGTGTTGAGAGTTTTTGGACAAACTTATGAAAGGAAGGTTACAATATTATGAGTTCGCGAGTGAACGTAGAAGATTAAGTGTAGAGACTTTTTGGACTAACTTATGAAAGGAAGGTTACAAGATTATGACTAAGAGAGTCCAAGTAGATGGAAAATGGTTAAGTGTTGAGACTTTTCAGACGAACTTATGAAAGGAAGGTTACAAGATTGTGAGTCCATGAAGGAAAAAAAAGAAGAAGGTAAGTGTTGGTGGCGAGTTCATGGAAGGTATGAGGAATATATATGAATTATATCTTTGGTGAATCCATTAAGACAAATCGATGGTGGAGATATAATCAAGAAATGATTGGACAGTTGTTGAGTGTTGCTACTATGTTTCACATGCTAATGAATGTTCCTTCACTATTTTTCCACCATAATTTTCAGCTCGGAGCTCGAATTGGAGCAAATGAATAGTCATTGGAAAGGTCTTGAGGAGTAGAATAGACATGTCAACCTAGAATTTTGATTTTGGCATTATATTCTCTTCAAAAGTGATAAAAGTGAATTCTGTAGCAACAAAAGAGTGGAAATTGCAACTTGTAATTGTTGTAACTATTCGCTCAGAAATCAGATTGAGGCATGAGGACAACCGTTGAAAAGTTGTTTCAAAAATAAATTCATTTAAGGAACTATACTTGGGAGTAGTGCATTAGTATTCTTCATAATTTTAAAAAATGAATGACCTGTAATATTTATGTAATTGATAAATATTTTGCAATATATTTAATTATAACAATAATTATTGCATGCACATTCTTGCAGAATTAGAGATATAGAAAAGCAGACTTTAGTTCCTACATGAGAAATAGAGGCATGGAGGATTCTCAAGGGTTTTATAGCCATGAGGAAGAAATTGGAGATTTTCATATAAGCATGGGTAATGCTGAGACTGAGGCTAATGGGAGAAGATGCATGCAGGGGAATTCAATTATGAGAAGCCTACAAAAATAAGTGTAGAGCTATAGGGATGATAATGAGAGGATAATGAAGGCTCAAGAAGAGATACTTCAAAGGCTAAATCTGATATAGAAGTAATTTAACAAGGACTCTAGCACCAAGCAAGAAGCTAGTGATAAACAAGTATCAACATCAAGATCCCATAGAAAAAGAGATGATCATGGGAATGATAGGTCGTCAAGAAGCATGAGTAGACACTATCATTATCCAAGGCATTCCACCATAAGAACTCATGTAAGTTTAGTTCTAGGGAGAAACCTCAGTGTGTCTCCTGTTCAGAGGCAAAGGAGAAGACTTGATGTGAACATCTTGCAAGGCGAACTCAGGAAGATTAAGCCACCAACTTTCAATGGCGAGGATAAGAAAGGAAAAGATGTCGAGGCCTAGCCATTGGAAATGAAGAAATATTTATAGCTACATGATTACCCATCCTGGGTAGAAGCTATAAATTCCACCTACTACTTGCAAGGGAAGGAGACCATCTAGCGGGATCAACTTAAGCAAGATAATAACCTTGATGAGAAAATAATCTCATGGAGGCAATTCAAGGAATATTTCCAAGAGAAATATTTATCTGAACATTACTATGAAAGAAAGATGAAAGAGTTCTTTGAACTCAAGCTGGGAACCATGATAATGAAGAAATATGATAAGAATTTCTTTGAATTGTTGAAGTATGTTGAATTCATCAAGGATGACAAAGTCAAAATCCAAAGGTTTCTGTTATGACCCAACATGGGCATATATATGTCTAAATGTATATGATATGACCCCAAGGGGGGGAATATAGGGGCCTAAATGTAGATGTAATGCGTAAATACATATGTAATAGGGTTGACCTAGCGATAAAGGGGCCTCATGTAAAGTGTGAATAAGCTATATATAAGAGATCATGTATTCATTATTTAGACGTGAATTGTGAAATATGAATGGTATTGGGTTATTTGGAAAGGGTTCCCCTATTCTTTAAGGAGTTATTGTGTAACTTATCTATATTGGAGTTGTTCTCCACATTTAAATTTTGTACATGGTGTGTACTTCTATAATTTTATGATATTTTTAGCATTTGGATCATAACATTTAGTATCAGAGCTCAAGGTCTCGGGGTTTCACTTCTACATCTGAGACACCTTGGAATTTTCACTATAACTATTTTTCTACAACGTTTCAGAAGGAACCCCTTGGAGGATATTTAGTAGATGGATCAAGGTAAGTGGGGTTAAAATTTTGTCTCCTGAGGCCTTATACTGTTAGAGATATAGCGTGTGTAATATAGGGTTTTGGAATCATCCTGAATTTAGTCATCGCATAATTTTCGCTATAAAATTGTTTCTGTAACAATTCAGACCCTGAAATCCTGAGGATATTCATATAAATTATCAAGATATCTATGATAAAAATTTCAACATCTGGGTCATCCTACATTTTTAGATACACCCTTTGCAAGATAGGGTAGCTGACTAGTCCTATTGACTAGTCTCAAACAAGCGTTTCGGGAAAAACAACCATAGCTTCTTCATAGAGAATCCAAATTGAGTGAGGTCAGTTGCATTGAAAATTTTCTAAGTGGGTTACCCTATTTCTATAGTGATAATATTCAATATGATAACCCCAAAACCTTGGAGGAAACCATAAGGAGAGAAAGGCATCCGTATGAGCAGAACAAAGGAAGACAATTTTTCCAAAAATCTTGGAATGACAAGATGAAGGATAATAAGGATCAAATGAAGAAGGGTTCTAAGCCACCCTTTTTTAGGAATAATTTCCAAGTGAATCAACATAGTCGAGTCACACAAAATGAACAAAAGACTACAGATTCATTTGGAAAATGGCCGAGGCAGTAGTTGGTGCAATGTTGGGAATGTGGGGAAAAAAAGGAGAAAGAATGAGGACTCTCCAAAAAATTCAAGAGGCTGAAACAATGGAATACATGGGCATGAACATGTCAAGGATTTATGCAGCCTTGGGTAACAAGCAATCTGAATATCAATCCCGCATGATTGAAGTGGAAGATAAGATCAATAATGAGCCCCGATTCTTTTTGTGAAGAATAAGGATGGAACCTTAAGGCTGTGTGTTGATTTCAAGAAGCTTAATAAGGTTACCATAAAGAATAAGTATCCTTTGCCAATAATTCATAATTTGTTTGATCAACTAAAAGGTGTAAGAATATTTTCAAAGATTGACTTGAGATCATGCTATCATCAAGTAAGAATAAAGGAAGACGACATCAACAAGACAACATTCATAACAAGATATGGGCATTATGAATTCACGGTAGTGCCATTTGGTCTATCAAATGCCCCAACAATTTTTATGTGCCTAATGAATGGAGTTTTTAGGGAGTACATGGACAATTTTGTGATCATGTTCTTAGATATTATCCTCGCCTATTCTAAATAAGAAGAGGAACACGAGCAACATTTAAGAATGGTGTTGCAAGTTTTAAGAGAGTATAAATAATATGCTAAGCTAAGTAAGTGCATCTTTTATGAAAATAAGATTCACTACTTGGGGCATATAATTTTAGCAGTAGGGATATAAGTTGATCCTGAGAAGATAGAGGCCATTAGAGGATGGATAGCACCAAAGAATGTGACAAAGGTTATATAATTCATGGGCGTTTTTGGTTATTACTGAAGATTCATAAAACGATTCTCAAGGATTGCAAGTCCAGTCACTTCTTTGCAAAAG
Source organism: Picea engelmannii (assembly GCA_009831015.1). Lineage (NCBI taxonomy): Eukaryota > Viridiplantae > Streptophyta > Pinopsida > Pinales > Pinaceae > Picea > Picea engelmannii. Next base: position 79,282 of record ML813420.1, on the reverse strand, counting down.
AACGGAGTGAAATTTAAATGGACTTCCAAGTGTGAAGAGAGTTTTCAACAGTTGAAGGAAATATTGACAAGTATTGCAAATCCAAATGAATATTTTTTTGTGTGCATCGATGCATGCAAGGAAGGATTCGATGGAGTTCTCAATCAAAGGGACCATGTGATATGCTATGAGTCAAAAAAATTAAAACAACATGACAGGAATTATTCTACACATGACTTGGAGTTAGCAATGATTGTACATGCATTGCAAATGTGGAGGGATTACCTTATGGGAAAGAAATTCAAGCTAAGGACAAACCACTATGATCTGAAACATTTGTTTGGACAACCAACACTAAATGCTATACAAACTAGATGGCTGGAATTCTGAGTGAATATGACTTTAAAATTAAGCATATAAAAGGAAAAGAAAATCAAGTAGCTGATGCAATCAGTAGGAGATCTCATGAAGTGCATGTGGCAGCCATCAACATGTACATGACATATTTTAAAGATCAAATTATTGTAGCAGGAAATTCAGATCAACAATATGTGAAAACAAAAGAAACATTACAGAAAGGTAATTTTCAACATAAACTTAATTTTTATGAGCTGAAAGAAGGTGGAATTCTCATGTACAAGGGAAAATAATATGTGTTGAATTCCAATGAGCTGGAAAATGTAGTTCTGAAGAAAATGCACAGTGTTCCATATGTCGGGTACCCATGATATCAGAAGACAATTGTAGCTATGAGAAGCCAATATTTTTGTCTAGGAATCAAGAAGGAAGATGAGTTCGTTTGAAGCATTATATGGAGGAAAATGTAACACTCCCGTGAATTGGGATAATCCAGTAGACAGAGTAGTTGTTGGGCCATAATTGTTAAAATAAATGGAAGAGAAGATAGAAAAGATAAAGAAGAATTTAAAGGCTACCTAGGATAGGTAGAAAAGTTATGCAGACAAGAATAGAGTTTTCAGAGTTTTTAAAGTAGGTGAACATGTGTTTTTGAAAGTGAATGCAAAGAGAAGTTCACTAATATTAGGAAGCTTCCCGAAGTTGGCATCGAGATATTGTGGGCCTTTCGAAATATTAGAAAAGACAGGGCCAGTTGCATACATGTTAGCTTTTCCTGGATCCATGAGAGTGAATAATGTATTTCATGTGTCATTGTTAAAGAAATATGTGCTTGATCCTAAGCACATAATTTATTGGAATGTGATCTAGGTGGAACCAGTACGTATCCTGGACTAGAAATTCAAAGTGCTCAGGAACAAATCCATTGGACTGGCAAAGGTTCAATGGACCCGCTACGATCTTGAAGATGATACATGGGAGCATGGAGAAAACATGTGGGAAAAGTACCTGCAATTTTTTGACAATTTTGAAGAAGACAGAATGTAAGACTCCATTTTGGAAAGCTAGAGTTTTGTAACCACATCCCAGAGTCCTAGCCAACTACATTTGGGACCTTGATAAATGAATGGCTCATTCCTTGGGTTATCCTTGGTAAATGGATGGTACATCCCTTGGGTCAACCTTGATAAACAAATGGTGCATTCCTTGGGTCAACGAATTGAGAGGAACAAAATATTGATGGTTGGAGCTGCTGCTAGAGCTGTTAAATTGCATAATTTTTATTCTAAGTATTGTGATGTAAATTTGCATATATATATATATATATATATATATATATATATATATATACCAAGGATGACACACAATTGTAGGGGAGGGGGAATGTAACATCCCCATTATAATCCCCAGTTTAATTAATGCTTATGTGGATATAATATGTGGCTACAACCAAGTGATGTAATATGCGAATTGCATTCCAATGTTTTAATAATAAAATGTGATTCCAGCTACTAAAGGGGACATGGAAAAGAGATGGGGGCTGAATTAATCCACAAGAGAGGAAAGTGTCTAGGATAATGACCAAGAGGGGGGTCAAAGGGGGAAATACCCATGTATATTAATTTAACCCATTTTTCCTAAAATTGCAAATAGTATACAAACCTTCCCATTTCTTATTGAGTTTTCCCAAATCCAATTATTAAATACATGTAAGAGGGTGGGTGTGAGTGGTCACATCCCAGATTTGTTGGGCACATGGGGGTTGAGTACAATCAACTTGGAGAAGAGTGTGAGTCAATAAAGGAAAACCACAAGAGAGGAAATTTGTATGGGTTGGGACAATAGTTTTTACAGACATCAAGTTTTGTGCACGAGAAGAAAGGAAGGGAGAAAGAAAGAGAGCTCGGAGAGGGTGCAGTCATGGAGGGAAAATTCTAAAGTGTATCTGCAGTGTAAATGGAGTGAATTGGAGCTGGAAAATTGAAGAGTCAGGTTGTTAGGCATAAAGAGTGAACTCTAGAGTGAGTTGCACTGTAACAACAAGTGTTTGTTGTTGGTTTACTGATATTTTTCCTAGAAACAAGTTCCCTTGAGTTCCTAGCTGAGATATTACTAGCTACCTGTGCCAGAGAGACCCTGATAAATGAATGGCACATTCCTTGGGTTATCCCTGATAAAAAGATGGTACATCCCTTGGGTTATCCATGATAAATGGATGGTACATCCCTTGGGTTATCCCTAGTAAACGAATGGTGCATTCCTTGGGTTGGGCAAGTCAGGAGGAAGAGAGTTGGAAGAAAAATCAAGATAGTTATAGGAGATCATCAATTGGGTTATGAGTTTTATGAGCCGTGAGTGAACTGTGAGAGACCACCCTATTTTGTGTATTACTAGCCTCAATGCGAGGGTGACTAGATGTTGAGATTTGGAACAAACATTCTATGGTTAGGTGGAACGTTCGTCCCAAGTAGCTAGTTGTGCGATTCTTATTTAAAGATAAGTGTTTTATCTTGATGTTGAGTTATTTACATGTGTTATTGTTGTGCATGAAATCTACGTAAATGAGAATGACTTATATTCTACTATAATGAGTGGTTTAGTTTCATTTCATGTTGATTATCAACATTCTTTAGATGCATTTGTTTTATGGTTATTCACAATAGCTAAATCGGTTTTAGATTTGCAGTGGTAACCTACAGGAAATTGGCTAACAATAACATAATTAATTTAGTTAGCATAAGTTTCATTTTTATGTGTATTATGCACCATAATATTCCTTGGTTGGGATGGGGAATGATTGCATTATGGTATCAGAGTCGTAAGAAAGAGAGTTTTGGTGTGATGTGGCCCGACCTAGGTGGCCAGGTACGTTACACATCCACATATGATATGCCCATTGTCATCTTTACACCCACTCCTTTGGAAATTTGACAAGAACTCAACTGGGTTCCCTCATGACCATACTTTGGATATTCTAGAAAAATTTCACCTCCAAATGTGCTCTAGGATTCTAGATACATACCACTAAAGTTTAAGGCCAATTTATCCTTTTAGCCTTGAATTCTACAGGTGCCTTCTAGGTCACGCTATACATCTTTTTATGTTCCTGGATTTCTGTTTTGACTCCATTGATATATTATATGGCTCAATATATTTCCATAGAATGATCCTATTCTCCCAACTGATTCCAGAGTAGGAATTTATGGCCCTCAAAAGTTAACTAGGTCTAAAAAATTACCCTCCATTGTTTGGCCTGTAACTCACTCATACTAACTTCGTTTGATGACCGATTTATGCCATTAGAAAGTTCTCTCTAAGATTTATTATTTTAGATGAAAAAATTGTATGTCATAGAAGGAAATACAATTTCATACAATTTGGGGTACTCAAAAATGTCATTTATGCCTACGAAAATGGCTTGTAAGATGAACACCTGGAAAATTCCCATTTTCTAGGCAATTTTTCATTGTTATATCTAAATTCTAGTTGATTGATGTTGATTGGGATGATTAAATGGAATATGAGTCCATTGGGAACCTCAGGGTGGTGCCATGTCAACTCCCTAGCTACTCGGTCCTATATTATTGGCCTCTATCTTCTTCTTCCCTTTCACTCACACTCACATTTTATATTTCAGGCCCCACAGGTCTTTAGCTTCCATGTGGCACCTTTGTATTGGGTCACGGGGATGAGAAGGCCTCATCCCGTACCCATACATCCCTATGAATGATTTTTCATGTCATGTTTATCCAATATTTAAGGTGCGGATGGTGTCAATGATGATTGGCAGTCCTCATTGCATTACAACCCCCCTACCCCACTGAACGTTAACACATGGGGGAGGGTCCATGAAACCTAACCATGGTTTTCACCCTGATGAAATGGTGCACATTAGTGGATTATGACCTCCCACCTAGGTTTATCCTAACCACACCAAACCCCCCCTCCCATGACATAGTTCCATAGCTCGACTTGTGGTTCTGTTCGATATGTGAGCGCCCCACCGTCACACCAACTCATTTGCGAAATTGCGCTCTTCATTGTCCACCTACACTACCACTATGTATCTACCACTATGGCCCCTCCACCTTGGAATTACATGTCACCTCTTTGCCATGTCAGCTGACACGTGGCCTCCATATCACGCCGACATCATCGTACAAAAATTACCCAAAATTTTCCAATTTCTCCTATTTTCAAAATTTTCCAAATATGCCCAATTTTGAAATTCTTCTTGTGTCCACCATTGAAGTGTTGTAATTAAGATTTTTATGGACATTTTTGGGCCCTATAACCATCAATCCCACTTCCTCATCGACCCATTTTTCCTTTGCACAACTGGTCGACATTCCTGGGAACAAATTTCATTCAAATTCATCCACAAATGGATAATTTATTTAATCAATTTCGTCCAGTCTTCCATGGATTTATTGTAACTTCAAATTCAACCAATTACAGGTTTGAATTTTACTCAGATGAGAATCAAAATTTAGGGATTTCTAATCTTTGGACCGAATTTCCCAATTTCCCATGAATTTAACAACAAAAATTGGGGCTTTTGCCCCATTTCACCTAGTTGCTTCCAATTTCTCCATGGATGCACTGTAATATCGAAATTCGGCCATCTAGAGACCTAAATTTTCTTCAATTAGAGATTGAAATTGATTTTTTCTAATTCTAGGGCTTGATTCTTTCAATTTTCCCATGAAATTCCTCTCAATTTCACTATGATAATTTTTTCAAACAAATTGCAGACATACTTCTCCTGACATTTTGTCAAACAATTTACTTGCATATTCCACAATTTCAATTTTTACGCTCTGTTAATTGGCCCATGATGGCTCAGTGTTGAAACTGGAGCTCTGATACCACTTTGTAGCATCCCCAACCTCAAGTTGGGATATGCCACATCAAATTTCCAAACACTGATACCAATACATTTAATAAATAAATCTATGCATATGAACATAGTTATGCAAGATAAAAATAATAATTCATAAACAAAATTATAATAGAGATTGCATAACATAAAATCATAATTACACACATAGTAATTAAAATGAGTATACGAAAGACACTTATCTTATGAATAAAACACCAACTTCGTGTAGAGCTTCCATGTTCCTTCCAACCATAGACCACATAGCTCATTACTCTCAGCAGTGGGTCACCCCCGAGCTAGGGATAAAACTCCACCAGGGAAAAGGAATATGTTGATAGGCCATAATGACCCATTCAATCAGATGAGGGAAAATGCCTGATGGAATGTTCCAATTAGACCCGCTCTCATTTGGGATAGTGCTTCAGACCATATTTTGGCCTCGTTAACAACTAACTAAAATACTAACTAAATATGAATCAGAGAACCGAAGGTTCTTAGATGAATTAAAAGAAATAAAAAGAGGTAAATACAACTAACTAAAGTTAAGCTAAGGTGTATGATTATTATTCTAAGATGCAGTTTCTAAACTAACCTATCCTGATAAGGAGAAAACTAGAAAAATAGATGAATACAATGAATAATGTATATTACTTGCACTGAATAAATTCATGGCACAAGTGATATAGAACCGTGACCAAGAAGTTGTGTACAACCAATTTTTTTTTTGTCAAACTAAGTTACAGAGTCGCTGTATTCATAAAGGACAACAATAACGATTGTAAATCACAATATATTAATCAAGAAATAGTTCAAAGATCAACATCCGTTATCAAAAAACAAACATGCATGGATATGAGTAGTCACATTCATACACATAAAAACCATTGTTTTCCAAATTGTCTTCAATCCTTTATTCAAATAACGGTAAAAATACCAATCCTTCTGAAAAGAACCAAAAGCCCTTGTTCAATTAAAATTATCCCATTTATATAGGTTCCATGGGACTACGTTTCGATGCTCATATTGATAATGGTTAGGATACTTAAGTGATGCTCCAACTTTCCTTTCCCGATTAGGGCATAATTATGATGATCTGGTTTACCCTGCAAAATTTCAGTTACAAAATAATCCTCCAGGGGAGCTCTAACGATATTTCCCTCGTGTCCATGACTGCCTTCCATTTCTTGAAGTCTTCAAGTATGAAATCTACTCTAAGAAATTGTGTCCTCTCCAGGTGAGCCTGAATCTTGCACATGGGAATGATGATCTTCATTATGAGGCTTTTCTCAACACGTTGCATGACATTTTTGGTTAGGGTGATTGTTTTGGAGGGTTGACTCACTATATTTTCGATAAACTCTATGTTGATTTCACTGGTTGCTTTGATTTCTCTCTGATATAGGTTCCGCTTGGTTTCCACGTCTTTGATGATCGTCTGGGTTGATGAATCTTTGTCGATGTCCCTCAGGGGATCCATTCCAAATAGTGAGAGTAGATCGTCGGATGATCTCTATATCTTTGCGCAGGATACCATGACTTGTACCCGAGTATTTAACACCTTGACAATCATTTCCATACCTATTTCTAGCAGTAGGCGATCACAAATTCTCTGCTTGTCAGAATACGATGGGATGTTTTCTGGGGACGGAATTGTTGGTGGTGATTCTTGCCATTTTGTGATTGTGTCGTAAGCTTCAAAGTATTTTTGATACTTCTCTTGGAAAAAATTCACTTGATATTCAAACCAAGCCCGTTCATATTCAGTCACCAGAACTCTGTCGATTTCACTGAACAACGTTTTTTCTGCATGCTCCGAATGTCTTCATTTTTCTCTAGGGATTTTGTCTTCACCACCTCGAGAATTGTTGTTTATCTTTGGTGATCTTATATAGTCTTTCTCAAAACTTCGTTCTCCATTTGTACCCTCTGGAATTTGGATCGACCTTTTTCATTAAAAGACCTCAATTCTTCCAATTGTGCTTTGAGTTTAGTCACTTCCATATTTTGTGAGGTTTCAAGCTATTGCATGTCGCTAGCATGGGCCTTATGGACCAGTGACATTAAATCAATGAATTTTAATTGTATACGTTCCTCTTGTTCCTATAATTTATTTTTAATTTTCTCCTCATTAGCCTGCTTGGTCTGTTGAATTTCATTTATTTTATTTCTGGTGGTAGTTTCTTTGATGGTTTCCAGGGTCATTTCCGGCTCTGCAATCCTGAATTTTGCAGTGCCTGGAGCTACGAAAACCTCATGCATGGACATGATATTTACCCCCAAAAAAGTGATTAACACTGAGGCCACTTGTATAAAGTTATATTTTACATCAAGCCTAACTTTCCATTTGATATTCCTTTCAGGAATATCTTGGCATGATTCTATTTTCCCCCTTTTTCTTTTGGGTGGCCTCTTTTCTATGGTTCAGGTCTTGTGAGTATAGTATTAATCTCCAACTGCAACCATCGATCATTCGAACCAAAGTCCTTCTGAGTTGAGTGATAAGATACCTGGAATCGAATCCAAAGGGGTGAATTCTTCTATTGGGATACCAACCATGTTGCTTTCAGGATCTAGGTCGATGATAGCATTGACACCTCCTAAAACGGTGTCTCGAAATTTTGTGTTGTCGACTTTATCTTAATTATTATTTTCCTTGTTTTCTCCCGGTGCGACCGATGGTGGCTTACTTGTGTTTGTTGTTTATTTCTTCCTTGTGCTAGCCTTCTGAGAAGGAGAATATTTACTTCTTCTTTTTTCCAGTGCGAACTGCTTATCTTCGACCTCTTTCTTCTTCAACAGTTGGTATCTTTCTCCAACCTCATCAACTTTCCTTTCCAGTTCAACTTATTTATCCCTTCTCTTTTTCTCCTCTTCCCTTAGTTTTTTATTATCTTGGTGGAGGGGAGATCAGAACTACTCTAGCTACAACGTACTAGCTTGGTCTTCATCCTTTCTCAATTGTTGTTGGTCTACATCGGTAGCAATCCTTTCCACCGCTTCCTCAAAACTCAATGCACCTCAAAAAATGTCCTCAAAGAACCGATACTCATGCATGTTCTGTGGCACTAATATTACAACTTTCATGTGTTCATAAACTACATTTTTAGGTTTGTGTGATTTGGGTTCCCCCAAACAGAGACACAACTCCTTGAGTGCTTCCGCTTCCTTTTCAACTTGCTTCTTATTTTTGAAACAATATGACCCCACCTATATGGGGAAAATTGACTAGTATTTCTTGTTCTTTTCTAAAAGGTAGGTAGTGGCTCCTTTTTCAACAGTCTATTATGCGATCTCCCTAGACAAGAGCTTATCAGGAACATACTTTGGTAGCAATTTTGGTGCTCTTGTGGCCCCATAGATCCAAATGTAAGTGTATTATTTCTTTACGTAGAAGTCCCCGATGTCCTTTAAACCTTTGAGAGCACCAGGGGAGATCCTTTGTGGAAGAGGATGAATATGGCCTTATGTAAAGGGGCCAGGAAGTAATTGCATATATCATAGAAAAAACTCTTACAATTGACCTCGCACAATTGAGAACAATAAAAGCGAATTGGGCCTTTGTTCGGAGTCCAAGACCAGTTGAAAATTGGGAATGAGTTTGCAATGCACACAATGTCAATTAGATATGTCGACATGTAGAAACTAGGATTCTTCATGCTCTTGGGATCTTGCTTGTGTTGAGCGATGATAAAAAAGAGACTAGTTGCCCAATTGAACAAATGGCCATTATGGGAAATCTTGTAGGCCATTGGGAACCATTCCATCTTGAAATGAGTGCTACTTTCTTCACCATAGAGTTGGTAGATCATGGTATTTAGAACCATGTAGGGAATTTTAAGAGATCATTATGGAACATATCTTTCATCCTTTTTCTCTTGCCACTCTTCATCATAAAACCAATCTTCCATGAGGGTATCAAAGTCTTCATGTTCGACTCCGAACCATTCGAGAAAAGACTCATTCAAGCTCGATGCTGGTTATGGGGTTTGATATCTAGCTCCGATGTCATATTCTTTGAGTGAGGTGATTGGGAGACCTAAAGAATTGAGTATTAACCATGTATCCTTTTGCAACTATGAGAAACATCATTTGGCTGCGTCGTTGTAAGGAAAACTTCAGGGGCGAGTGGTTACTATGTGGATTCTTCTCTTCCTGGTATTTTTGTATACCTCAATGTATGGATCATCGAGAGGGAATATTTCATTCTTGAACAAGTCCAAAATATCGACGTAACTCAGGTAGTGCTTCATTCTGTCATGGTTGTTGGTGTCAGAGATAGTGTATGAATCTGGGATGGAGACTGTAATAGGAGATCCAAAGGTATGGGATTTTCCTTTTCTAGTGAGCATTCCGGACATCTCTTCACCTGCACAAACCAACATATTATAATTAACAGAGTCGTCTTAGCCTCAAAATAACAATATTGAAAAGAAGAAAATAATATCATAGTTGTTTACACACCAGGAGTGATAGTTGATCAGATAGAGGTCATAAAGGATTGCTGACACGATTTTCTCTTTTTTACCTTAGTGAACCAGTGAGAAAGAACACAATCCTTAGTGTCCCTTTTAACAAAAATAAAATCCATCGATTCCTTCCTAACCACGTGAAATCAAATAAAAGTGTGAAACAACTTGACTCAGTCATGGGAATACATAGAGAGTAAATGCGCACACAGATGATTGGAAGTTATAGTCATTAAGGCGTGGGAGAATTTGAAAAGTGGGGGGAAACATCACAACTTTCATCGTCGGAAGATGACGAGGACAAGAGGTGCATATGTGGGTGAGAAAAATCCCTGACGACGATAACTAGTTGATTAACTTTTTTTAGCATGATTACATGGCCAAACATTAATTTTAAAGTTCAATTACATGACCATTGGGTGTTAATACTTCAATAACTAAGGCTAACAAGACGTCAAGGTGGAAGTGAGGGGACCCATTAACTAGACTGCGTGAGATCTACAGTGGAGGAGTGATCGGTGAGAAATCGGTTCAAAGTAGCCACAGGATCAAGGATGTGATAAATGGATAGCAAAGGGTGGCGTAGTCATCGGCAAGGAGGGGAAGAAAAATAAGAAAGAGACCAGGGAGAAATTCCGCGATGAAACAAAATGTCTGAGTAAATTAGTATTTGTAACCTTGACATGCGTCAGAAGAAGAAAGGCTTACACATTGATTTAATTGAGGGAGCCATGAGGGGGGGTTAGGATGAGGTGTATTGAAGAGAGAGGGTCACGTGTGAGTTGGGGAGTGACTAGGAGAGAGAGATGGATTATCATCATCAACAAGATGGATAGGAGTACAATGATGAGAGTGTATCATTAACTTATGATGACAACGTTGTGAGGCGTCATCATCAGAGAAATATGCAGTGAGGATTGTGCACATGTTTGAGGAAAAACCCGACGACGCAAAGGTAAGAAGGGAGGAAAAGAGAGAAGTAGATGGGAAACCCAGATTTAGTTCCAAACAAGAAAATGAATATTTAACCATAGATACCCCAGGAAAGAATAATGTGCATTCCCCCATTAACATTTGAAAAAATTTAAATGGGAGAAAGGGTTGTTGTTCCATCACAACAAATGGTGACACACTGGGAATATTTTTTTTTCTCTAAGTTGGAAAGAACAATATTGAGACCTCATTAATTGCATTGTTACCTTTAGATAGTTCATATAGTTTCCAGGTTGAGAACCCCACATTCAATTAGCCTTAAGAATAAAAGGAAATACCCAGTGTTGATGATATTCTGCATAATTCCAATGAGTTTTCATGGGATTTATGTAATCCAACAGTGAAACATGAGAGGGGTATAGTACAAAGAGATATTTACTGACTGATATGGACCATAGTTTGTTCCTCACCTCTCTTTCCCGACATTGCTTCACTTCCAGCGAGGATCCATAGCCCCGATGAAGGTGCCTTGGTATCATACAAGAATAGCCTAGCTTCCAGTGAGCATCCATAGCCCTGACATGTTTGCTTATAATTCCCACACTTTAAAGTTCCTCCAACTTCCTGACATTTGTGTTTATTTTCCTTCATTTTTTTTTAGATATATGATTTATGTATTTCTTTTCCAACATGTGTGAAGGAGAGCAGAAACCAGGGTGATACGAGAGTTACTTAGATATGCATATATTGATCGATGGTTCTTTCTCATGTGTCCCTCACATGCATTTTTGGTATAGTAATATTAAGGAATAAAGGGTAACACCACCAGACGTATGCAAAGAATATCCATTTTTAGAGCAATTCTCTAAGCTGGTGTGGAACATAGGCCTGTCTCGAGAGTGGTCACACATAGTAAATATAATTGATACGAKCTATCRGAAGGTATGAAATTTTATAGGTCTAAGGTATTCCCTTGGCCTTAGTGAACCAAATCCTCTTCRTGCAGAAACGTGGATTTATAGATATTCTGATGACTGTCGAGTGAGAGGTGTCTGAAAAGAAAAGTGGTTACCTGGGYTGAAGCCAAAGGGTTTTGATTATGGGAAAAAKACCGGTAGGGAGTGACAAACTACTAATAATTGTGGATAGGCACYGATGAAAAGAAAAAGGAATGGYAAATCGAGACATCTAAGGAAAATGATGCGAATAAAAKTAAAAGATGATTGATTATAAAAACAAAGGGACTAGGAAAGGAGAAGTATTGTTTTAGGATTTGGCCATTGACAGGGAGCTCCTCCTCCTCTCCATGTATTGTCTTAAGTCAAAAGGTACCATGACCTATTTTCTGGTGGATTARATAAAGTCCTAACCACAACTTTTGAAACTCTGTGTGTTTTCCTTTTAATTGATTTGATTTATTCTGTTTGAGTACAAGATCCCCTTCATGAAAATATTTATTACCCACATACGACTTGTCAAACCGCCTTATTATTACTTCTTGATGGTGTATTAATTTCGTTTTAACTTTCTCCCATTCTTCTACTAATTTTAAAACCATGTTTAACCTTTCCTGCATCACTAGGCAAGCCTCATCACAGATGGATTGGGCCAATTGGAAATCTGGTAAGAAAGTGTGAGTAGGTATGGTGGCCTCCTATCCATAGACTAGGAAAAAATTGGAGTTACCGATGGATGACTTGGGGGTAACTCTGTTGGACCAAAGGGAATTTGGCAGAGCAAGGTTCGAATTCCTTTGATGGTCATTAACCATCTTCTTGAGGATGTTGATGAGTTTTTTGTTAGTGGGTTATTCTAAACCATTCCCTTGTGGGTAATAATTTGCTGAATATTTAACTTTGATATTTCATTCAAGGGAAAATTTAGTCAATTTCAGAGAAGAAAAATATTTTTCATTATCAAAGACTAATGATTCAGGGACTCCAAAACTGGTGATGATATGAGATTGAAGGAACAACATCACCTGGATTTCATTGATAGTCTTTAAGGAGACTCCCTCACTCCATCTCGTAAAGTAGTCAGTGGTTGAGAGGATGTATTTGTGTAGTTGAGAGGAATTGGGATTGATTTCCCCGATTACGTCCAACCCCCATTGTTGAAATGGACATTTGATGATCATTGGATGCAGAGGGAATGCATTTTTCTTCTCTCTTCCTATTGACTTTTTACATTGCTGGCATCTCCTTGCATACACATGTGAACATTTAAATATGGAGGGCCATTAATATCCAACTCTAAGTATTTTTTTTGTAGTAGTATCTGCACCGTAATGTCCTCCCATGGGTCCATAATGGAGCTCGAACATGAATTTTTCAATATCTCTTTTCTCCAAGCATCTTAGGAATACACCATCATAGTTTTTTCTGCATAGAATTTCCTGGATAAGTTGATATTGGGAGGATTTGATCCTTAGGGCCCTTTTCTTTTTTGGGTCTAGATAATGTGGAGTTGATCCACGAGTCAAGTAATATTTCATTTCATAGAACCAGGGGTCCGGACCGACTGGGATGTAACATGATTCTTTTTTAAATAGCTCAGATTCTTGATATAGAGCATCTTCCTGAGACTCAACGTAGGGGGATTCATCATCCAATTTGCATGGCCCTTTCCCTTTGACGATTTTTGTAGCTTTGATCTCCAGGTCATATTCTCGTGGGTCCGTAATCCAATTGTCTCTTTTCTCTACCAAATATCTTTGTACTAGAAGGTTTCTTACAGCTGGGTAGGGAACAATAACCTTGGTTTTAGATTTGAGTAAGAATGACCAAAAGCACTTGACAACTTTGAATATCGCATATGCATGCTTATCAACTTTAGGATAATTTATCTCAGCTCCTTGTAGTCACGAACTCATAAAATCCATAGGAAACTTGTATCCTTCTAAATTATTTTATATTAAGACAACCACAAATCCAATATCGAAGGAGACTGTGTAGAGGTTGGAATCTCTATCAAAATATGGGCTCAACAATGCGGGTACTATCTCAATATATGATTTGATTTTAACGAAATCCTCCTCTTTAGACCCCCATTTAAATTCAACATTCTTTTTTATCATATCTTGTAGGGGTTTTACCGTTTCGATGAAACTGAGAATGAACCGTCTTATGGAATTTATTCTCCCGAGGAACGACTGCACATATTTTTTTTGTAGTGAGAGGGAGGGATCTTAGAAATCACTTCATTTATTTTAGGTTCAATTTGCATACTATGCTTGGAAATGATGAAGCCCATGAGTTTTCCTTCATCAACAACAAACATGGATTTCTTGGGGTTTAGAGAGATGTCCTATCTCCTGCATCTGTTTAATACCTTCTTCAAATGAGAGATGTGGTCCTCTCTATTATTTGAGAAGATGGTTACGTCATCTAGGTATACTACCACACATTCTCCCAGTAGACCTCTAAAGGAAATATCTATCGATTGTTGAAAAGTTGCTCCAACATTTATCAGTTCGAAATGCATCTTCCTATAGGCATATGTTACCCATTTGGTTCTAAATGTTGTCTTTAGTTGATCTTCATGAGATACTAAGACTTGGTTATCACCTGAGAATACATCTAGTAGGGAGAGTGTTTATGATCGAGAGACACACTGTAAAATTTGCTCCATGGGAGGCATATGGTAGTTATCTTTCTCTAAGGCCCTGTTCAGATTTCTAAAATCAACACAAATCCTGATATCCCCATTCTTTTTCCTTACTGGCACTAAATTTGATATCCACTATGTATGTCTTAATGGAAAACCTATTTTAGCAGCCAATAACTTATTCAACTCTTCTTTGTCTTGCGGTTCAAGGCTGAGATGCATCTTCCTCAAATTTTGTTGGAATGGCTTGGTTTTAGGTTTCGTGGGGATACTTGTTGTATAATATTTGTATCATATGTCTTGAGGTCCCCATACGTCCAGGTGAAGATGTATTTATACTCTTTGAATAACTTTATGTATGATTTCCTTTCTTCAAGAGAGAATTTTTTCCAAGGTTAACATTCCGAGGGGTTGTCTTTGACCCAAGTTTACTATTTCAAACTGAATGTATGAGTTGTTGGTCTTGCAGTTGGTAACCTTTTTGAATTTGTCTTGAAGGTCATATAGTTTTTCTAGTCTGACCACACTCCTGGAGATATTGCTGGTCGAGCCTGATGTGTTTGTTGCTTCAATAATATCGTTATTATTTGTATTTATTAGCATGTCGTGCTAGCCTTCATCTATTATAGAATCCTTGAAAGTATCTTTGAGGTGTAGGAAATTTATGAGTTGTTGGTCATCATTAAAGACCCTCCAATTCACGATATTGTTAGTAATTGATGGTTTGTACAACAGTTCAATAGCGAAGGAGTCAGGCATCATTCTGTCTGATGGTATTAATATAGATGCTACGTTAGCTAACAAATCAACTTTAGAATTCAATGATCGGGGAATGGTGTTAATATTAAATGCAATGAAAGATTTAATTAGTTACCAAACCTCATACCGGTAATTGTTTAAGTGACTTGAAAGACAATGAATGGTGTTTTTACCTGTTTGACGATGATTTTAGAATCACCAAATACCTCGATTTTTTCCTTCTTTCAATTCGACTACCCTCCTTAGCCCTTGTACTAAGGCCTCATATTCAACAATATTGTTGGTGCAAGGAAATTCTAGTCTGTATGCAATTAAAGTTTTAGTACCTTTCATATATTTTAGTATGCAACCCGCACCTGCACCTTCTAAAGAATTTGATCCATCGAAAAATAACATCCACATGTCAGGATCTCCTTTTTTTATTTTAATTGGTATTTTTGAATTTTCAGGTTTTTTGGTTTTAATGAGGTTAATAGAGTCAATGCGTTTTTCTAACTTATATCTAGAAACTATGTTAGTTTGTACATCAGAGGAACCATTAGTTTGATCATCTATATTACAATTGGGCTCAATAATCTGGGTGCAATGAAGGATTTGAGATTGAGTGTCAGATTTAGCAAGAGAGGATGGTTCAGCTGTGAAATTCCCAAAGAAAGTTTCATACAAATAGTTTCAAAGAATTGAATGGTTGTACACTACCATTTCATTTGGGTTATTCAAGTTAGTGACAACATGTTTCATATACCTTTCTCTGTCGATCCTGATCTGATTCATTTTACCATTGTAAGGGAGCCACAAATGGGACTAGTCAGTAGCAAAGTATCCATTTAACATAGATGACCAGTCTTGACTTAACAACATGCCATAGTTGTCTAGAACATCTACTACTATTATATCTATGATTTGATGAAATTTTGGGTTAGTAGGCATCTTGATCAAAACCTTTTTCAATTCTCCAATAACCTTAACTTTGGTTCTGTCTAACTGAATAATCTGGATGTTAGATGGTTAAGGTTTGATATTAAACTTCTCACAGAATTTTAGAGGCATGACATTAGATGAAGCTCCTAATTCCACCATGAAAATTATGAAAATTTCTATTAAAGATTTCAAAAGTGATGAGGAAAGGAGGGGTGGTAGACTTGTATCTTTCACCAGTTAAGGATGCATTAGTCGCAACTTGAATTTTAGATGGAGTGATGTTTTCAGCCAAATTTACCTTGGTGATTCCTTTCTTGGTTCCAGTAATTGCTTCCTTTTTGCCATGAGATGTTTTTCCTTGCAGAGTTATGATAAAATTCTCTTGGATTTGTGGAATATTCATGAGTTCAAACAAATAAATGTTATCTTTTGTTTTCTTTAGATATTCTAGGAAGTCATATTCCAACCTGGCCAAGGGTGTAGGAGAAATATTTGGTTTGGTTTCTTGATATATTATTTTTGGATTAGAAGGTGTGGTCTTGGATGAGTTAAGAGTAGTATTGGTCAAAGGAGAATATTGTTTGGGAGTAGAGGCGGTGGGAGAAGTAGTATTAGTGGTGTTGGGGGTGCCATCGGAAATATTCTTACTGGAACTCCTAGTGGTTACAACGTTTTGTGAGATGTGCACTTCTTCAACTTCTTCTTCATCTTCACAAAAATCTATGTCCCAAAACGAGTTTAACTGTTGTTCTACATTATCCTTAGATTCCGGAGGTTGTTCTTGAAATTCCTGATTTTCTTCTCCCTCATCAACAGTTTGAGTCATATTATCTGTTTCCCACGTTTGAAGGGCCTAGACAATATCTTCCATGTTGATGCCTTCCATCTGAGAAGGGGTGGTTTTTTTGGTTGGTGTAGTGTTGTTATATTTCTTTGGGGGAAACTTAAAAAATGTTTTTTGGTTAGAAGATCCATGTCCACTACCCCTTTTCAGGTCAACCAAGTCGTTAGATAGCTTCTTAATGATTCTCTAAAGATATTCCATATCCATTGAATCAAAAGGATTCTTATCTTCATTGAGTTTAGATGTATAAACTTTACCTTTACCCTTATCTTCAGATGGTTCTGAGATAGAATTATCTTTTAAACTCAACATGTTTTTTTCAAACTTAAGGGCTTCTTGGAAAGCTTCTTCTAGAGTGCCTTTTTTCAGATTTTTTCACATACATGGCCATGGACATGGGTAAACCAAAGGTGTAGAATTAAATAGTGACATATTCAATAGGTTTTGAGGCCCGCGAGATTCGTTTTAACAAAGTAAGGAAACATTGATTGTAATCAGTAACTAAATATTTGAAATACATATTGACTCTTGAGATTTCAGGAACCCGGGTGGCTGGTATTTTGTTTTCCCTGAACTTTCGGAGAAAAGGGGTTTCAAAAATTCTCCAGTTAGGAATGGAGGATTATTCAAGTGAGAAATACCATATCGATGCTTTTTCTTTAAAAGTAAGGGGGAAAAAACGACAAAAGACGTCTTCATGTTGAATTCTTTGTAACCTAATAGCCAACAAAAATTTCTTAAGATGGCTTTCGGATGAATCCTTTTTTTCATGGTCAAATTTAAGCAGGAACTTTTCAGGGTGTCTCGACATATCATGTTGGATCCCTAGCACAATGAATGCATCAAAAAACAACCATGGATGATAGGGAGGAGGATTTTAGTTCGCATTTTCTCCAACCATGTTTGGGGGCAGATATAGAATGATCTGATAAGGGTTATCTTCAGGTTCACTCTCAAATATGTCTCTTTATTTGGATTTGTCCTTTGAATTGTCTCTGGGAGTGTGAGGGGGTGACTCAGGAGGAGAGGGTGGTCTACTTCTTGCCCCACCAACGAGTATATGATATTCAAGATTAAATTCTGAAGCCTCATGGAAATCAAAAGTGTCTTCAAGAACATGATATTCAGGGCTCCCAGTCGAACAGTTTTCTTGAAAGGAGTCTTGGTTGGAAAAATAGGGATCTGTATGTAAAAGGTATTCCTGATTTTCATGAAGAGAGTAATCCAAGGGAAATTCTCCTAGTCAGTGCGTGGTTGGTTTATTTGGTCGAGTGTCTGACTATGGCTTCAATATCCGAGATGGTTAGGGCATGTGGTTGGGAGGAAGAAAATGATGTTTCGGGGTGAGCGGGAACACAATGAGTTCTAAACTGAGATTGTGTGTTCACAATATACTCTGAAGGGAAAATAGTATGTTCGGGGTGAACTTGATGGGAATCACTTGTCGAGGAAAATATTACTTGCAGGGCAGAACATGAAGGATTCAAATTTTTGTTTGTAGCCATTCATTTATGTGGCCCTCCTTCTTGAGCCATTTCTTTTGATGAGATAGAATGACGTGTTCAATCAAATGAGGGAAAATGCATGATGGAAGGTCTCAATTAGACCCACTCTCGTTAGGGATAGTGTTTCTGACCATATTTTGTCCTAGTTACCAACTAACTAAAATACTAACTAAATATGAATCTAAGAACCGGAGGTTCTCAGATGAATTAAATGAAATAAAAAGAGGTAAATACAACTAACTAAAGTTAAGTTAAGGTGTATGATTATTATTMTAAGATGCCATTTCTAAAATAAAAGMTAAACTAACCTATCCTGACCAGGAGCAAACTAGAAAAATAGATGAATACAATGAATAATGTATATTACTTGCGTAGAATAACTTCATGACACAAGTGATATGGAACTTTGACCAAGAAGTTGTTTACAACCAATAAAAAATGTTTTTCAAACTAAGCTACAGAGTCATTGTATTCATAAAGGACAACAAGAATKATTGTAGATCACARAATATTAATCAGGAAATAGTTCAAARATGAACATCYATTATCACAAAACAAATATGCATGGATATGATTAGTCATAGTCATACATAGAAAAGCAATTGTTTTCCAAATTGTCTTCAGTCCTTTATTCAAATAACGGTAAAAATACCAATCATTCTCCAAAGAACCAAAATCCCTTGTTCAATTACAATTATTCCATTTATAGAGGTTCACTGGGGTTGCATTTTGATGATCATATTGATAACGGTTAGGATACTGAAGCGATGCTCCAACTTTCCTTTCCTGATTAGGGCATAATTGTGATGATTTGGTTTACCTTGTAAAATTTTAGTTACAAAATAATCCTTCAGGGGAGCCCTGATGGTATTTACCTCATGTTCACAACTACCTTCCATTTCTTGAAGTCTTCAAGTATGGAATCTACTAGAAGCAACTATGTCCTTTCCAGGTGAGCCCGACTCTTGCACATGGGAACGCTAATCTTCGTTCTCAGGATTTTCTTAACACGTTGCACGACATTTTTGGTTATGGTGATGATTTTGGAGGGTTATATCAGTCTCTTTTTTATAACCTCCACATTGATTTCGCTGGTTGCTTCAATTTCTCTCAGATCTAGGTTTCGCTTGGTGTCCATGTATTCGATGATCGTCTAGGTTGATGAATATTTTCCTCGAGAGTAGATCATCAGAATATCTCAATACCTATGTGCAAGATACCATGACTTATCCCTGGGTATTTAACACCTCGACAATAATTGCCATATTTGTTTCCAACAATCGGTAATCACATATCCTCTGCTCGTCAGAATACGATGAGAGGGTTTCTGGGGACGAAACTATTGGTGGTGATTCTTTCTATTCTGTAATTGTGTCGTAAGATTCCAGGGATTTTTGATACTTTTCTTGGACAACTTTCACCCGAGAGTCTAATTGTAGTCGTTCACATTCAGTCACCAGAACTCTGTCAAGTGCACTGAACAACCTTTTCTACATACTCCGAAGCTCTTCATTTTTCTCCAGGGATTTTGTCTTCACTGCCTCGAGAATCGTTGTCTCGATTTGGTGATATTCTATTATCTTTCTCAAAACTTCATTCTCCATTTGTACCCTCAATAATTCGTCTCAACCTTTTTCATTGAAAGACCTCAATTCTTCCAATTGTGCTTTGAGTTTAGTCACTTCCATATTTTGTGAGGTTTCAAGCTTGTAACAACACTAATTAATTCTTTAATTATCATGAATGATAAATATTAGTTTAATGAATTATTAAAATAGATTTATGGACACTTTATTATAAAATTAGTATTATTTGTAGTTGAACCAATTAATGGGAGTGATAAGGTGGTCGAGGAATTAATGGGGGGTAAGAATGTTTGGGAAATGGATTCGAGGGAGGAAGATAAGGGAGATCTTAGAGAGGGGGATCTTTTGGTTGGGGGAAATTTTTGGTTTATGGCAAGGTAAGAAAATTTGGAGAGGAGAAAGGAGGAGGGAAATAACAGTTTTGGCTACAACAATTTTTCTTATAGTTTTGCTTGAGGACTCTCACAGGGGGCACCGTTGTTGCTGGGAATTTTGGGCTCGGGTGCCAGGAAACCGTAAAGATTCCTGGAGCTAGGGAGCTAGAGAGGATGTTCCTAGTTGGTTGGGAGGTTACTCATTTTGGGCAGGATCCATCAGCTTCAGGTTCAACATCATCAGCTTCAGGTTCAACATCATCAGCTTCAGGTTCAACATTAGGTTGAGGTAAATACATTATGCATTCCTTTCCCTTATACTGTTGTTCATTATGCTCATTATGTTGTTCATTATGCTCATTATACTGATGTTCATTATTATATTGTTGAACATTATTATTATGATGGAACAATAAATAAAGAAGTAAATTAGAAAGAATTTATGTATTTATATTTAATTTTATGAGGCTCTCTATGCACAGTCCTTACATATGGTATCAGAGCCAAGTTTCAAAACTTGGACCAGAGCCTACCCACCTATAAGAGTGAAGGTTTAAGAATGTTGTTCCAGCAATAACCCAAAAATTTAAACAACCCTTAAATATTTATATTGAAACCCTTTACAACAAATTAGAAATGTTCCCTGAAAAACCTTTGGACTTAAGAACAAAATAAAATAAAATAAAATAAAATAAAAACTCAAATTTGATCTAGAAATAACCTAGAAAACCTTAGAAATTGTTGTAAGTTTGAAGGGGGAGGTGGTACAAAAGAACCCCAAAATTTCCATGAATGTTTTGGAACTTGTTAATCTATGAAAACCAATGCCTGTTCACCTGTGAAATTGTAAGAAGCCTCACTTGTAAAAGAAACATAATTAAAAATAAAAATTAAGCTTGACCTATAAAAGAGGTAGAGAATAATTATTTTTTATTTTTATTTTTATTAATAAAAGTTAGATGAGCTATTTCTTTCACAAAAATTCTGTAGCATGATGAAAAAAAATGAAAATTGTTTTTTTTTTTTTATATACAAATCCACTTAAAATTTTCTTTCTTACTTAATTTTCTAAATAAATTGGGAACTGTAATATATATACTAGTGAAAATAAAAGCAATTTTAATAGGGTATTTAAATAAAATAAATAAAAGTTTCAAAAAAAAAATATGCAAACCCTAATCGTGGGTAGAGAAGGGACCATTTCTCATTCTTACCATTGGCCACACCCTTCCAAACTGAAATGAGCCGACTTTGCCGTGTCAAAATCCCCCATACATTCTTGGGTCGTATCTCATTCTTGGGCATTGGTAGGCTTGGCCATGGAAGCCATGGCCTGTAGCCTCTAATTTAAATGCCACAATACAACACACAACCCAGCGCCCAAGCGTGAATCCCACAAGCTACAAGTTAATATAGAAGATTGAGACTGAAGCCACCAAGGGAAAGCCCACAGGCCACGAGGATTGAGGTTCTCACAAGAGGCAAAAGTTTTGTGCACAACACGCTAGCACCAAGATAGTACCCAATCTGAAACCAAGCGTCAAGATCCCAATGCCCTAGTTTAGCGCCAAGCCAATGGAGCCTAGTTTAGCACCAAGCCAATGGAGGAGTTCATACGCTAGCTATGCACGACGCATCAACTCAGCAAGCTATCGAGCTAAGCATGAAACAACAACACAACATGAGTTAGTAACAACTCGAAGCTTGATCATAGGCCCAACGCCAAAGTAACGAAGGAGGAACACACAAAGGGAAATTCTACGTGTCCTAGTGCCCAAGCCACAACCAAGGGAGAACGAGTCCATAGACTATGGACAAAAAATAACCCAACAAGTATTAGTCCAAGTCCACAAGCTAAATCTAGCGCCTTAGACCACTCGGCCAAACTATCACAAGCTAACCCTCACGTCTGAGACTAAGCACACAAACAAACACAAGCCTCAAAAAAACGAGAAAAAAGTTTCTCACCTGAGCTTGGGGACCCGCCTCTTGGTTTTTAACTCGTATAGGATGACCTTTGGCTTGACAACCCACTCATATTTTCCATTAACATTCTCGTGCACGAGCTCGATCGTTTGGTAGTCATAGATCAAGTCGATGCTTTCTTCAAAGTACTTAACATTGGGGCTCTTGACACGGAAGCTCTGGATACACATCCCTACCACACGACACAGAGAAGAGACACGATCAAGGAAAGAAGAACATGCCAAGGGTAGAAATGAGTGAGGTAGAGACTGATTAATATATTTTGTTATTCTAAAGAATCAAGGGCAGAGCTAGGAAAGAATAGGGAAAACCCGTGTGCTTGAATTAGAAATCGCACAGGAGTGAATTCGGGGTTAGGGTTTGTTTAATTGCTTTATTTATTTATTATTATTTTATTTTTTTATGCTTAGACATGCGGGAAAAGAGGGAGGGGGCACGTGGGCCTCATGCGAGGTCCCACGATGCCCAAGGTTATTCAATGTATTTTGTTTTTATATTATTTATGAGATTAATTAAAATTAATTAAGTTCGTTTATTCTATTATATATATTATTTTAATTAATATAAAAACAAAATTTAATTGTTAAGAAAAACAATTATTAATTAATTAATTTTATTTTTTACCTTTGTTTTCTTTTATTTAAAGCATACCTAGTGGGATATTTACTTATTTGAATTTATTAAAATAGTTTAAACTTAATTGAGTTAATTAAGTTTAATTAATGTTATAAGGGTTAAACTTATAAGAATCATAATTATAGTTAATGAAAGAGTGATTAATTAATTAATGGCGATTGATTGATTAAAGAGAATTGAACTATGTAAATTAATTTTATGGATTAATAACGTGATAATTGATGAGACTAAGTGTATTATAATTAATGTTATAAGGGTGATTAATATGAGTGGTACATATTGATACACAGATGAGTTTGATGCTTGATTATACACACAAGTTAGAGTAATTGAAGATTACAGTGTAGCACAAGCATAGCTAGTAAGGTGAGAGAGTTGCTAGGATTCATGAATGAAGTTACCAATCTTAGAGGCTTTTGAACCGACTTTCAGCCACTTACCCTAAAAAGAGTAATGTCTGTATACAGACAAGTTAAAAAAGAAAAATTATTCCTAACCCTATGTTTACAAGTATAAGTTGAGTGATGTGAACTGTCTTAGACTCTTCCCTGACAAACATTTGGTTTGATGCAGATTCAATTATTGAATATGGTTAGGACTTAGTAAAATTTAGGCCGAGTGGCATCATTGCAAGGAGTGCCAATGCCGACGCTGCCACCACCATCGCCTGAATTAGCTGTCATTTTTCCCTCATTGGAGGCTATTAATGAGACTTTAAAGGGGCATCAACCAACAAATGGCGAAGTGGAACCCCCACCTTTTGGAGTGGGTAACCCTGAAGCGTTGATGGATTCAGAGGGAGGGCCTCCATCCCGGGACATCACTAGAGAACTATAAAAGATAAAACTCCCAGTGTTTGTCGAGGGTCGTGCCAGTGAACTTGCAGAGGCATGGTTGGAAGGAATGACACGATGTTTCTCCTTAAGAGACTACGCTTCCACATCAAAGGAGAAAATAACAATCTTTCAGTTGAGGGACAGTGCCTTGAACTGGTGGGGTAATCTGGAGAGGCAGTTGCACCTTACCCCAGACACTGTATCATGGGAAATTTTTGAGGAAAGGTTCCAGAGGAAATATTTGCCGACGTACTACAAGGAACAATAGGTGGGACTATTCCATGATCTAGTTCAAGGAATCAGGACTATGGAAGAGTACAAGATCAGGTTCATGGAGTTGGTAAAATATGTCTCATACATGGACACCGATCAACGACAGGAAGAACGTTTTGTGTATAGGCTAAAACCTAAGATACAGGACATGGTACGGATGTGGAAACCATCGTCAGTAGATGAAGCAGTTTAAAATGCATGTTATGCGAAGGAGCATATGAGATTAAATAGAGGTATGAGATCGACCTTTCCACAACATCCTGGATTCGTGGGGAAGGCCCCTAGGAAATTCTCTAGGGGAGGGAGATCTAGGCCGTCTCCTTATGGTAATAGAGTCACACCTAGGATGGTTGCTATAGGTATTTCAATGACAGCTAGTGCAACATCGCACTCATCACCAACGATGTAGGCAGGTCCACGACCTTCTCAGAGAGAAACAAGTAGGGGCAGGGGCTCCAGGGGAAGGAACTCATTTCAGGGACCATCATAAGGAAGTGTGAAGGTTCCATCTCGTGTTACATGTTGTGGGTGTGGAGGACCCCACTACCAGTGTGACTGCCCATAGTTGCAAGTAGGATTTGTGCATAGAGAAGGAAAGGCCCTGATGGGAAGAGAAAATAGTAGCCACCAGATTTATGCAATGGTTAATAATTTCCAGGAATAACATCAATCCATGGTGGTGGAGTCGTCAGGTACGCTAAATCATGTCAATGTTAAAATTTTATTGATTCTGGTTCTACAGATAGTTTCATTTCACCATCTGCATTAGAAAAGTGTGGGTTGACAGCCTACGAGCACGATGACTTTAAACAAGTCGAAATGGCTTTGGGGGAAAAACAAGTGGTAGGCCCTAGTGTTGATAATTGTCTAGTATACCTGGGAGTGTGTACTACTAGGTTGAAGGTATACACCATTGCTCTAGGGACGTATGACCTAATCATTTGAATGGATTGGTTAGAATCCCATCGAGCTATGGTAGATTGTTTCACGAAAAGGGTTCTTTGTGTTGACGATGAAGGAAGGTCAATAGAGATCCATGGTGTATGAAGGAAGGTGTCTCTACGCTTTATCTCGACCATGAAGGTGAAATGTTGTGTGAGGCAAGGTTTTCGACTATATTGTAACAACCAAATATTTCTAAACATCATTAAGTTTCATAAGTAGTTTATGAAAGAAACTGAGACAATAACTTCATAGCATAATATTGATTTTCATAACAAAAACTTCAGTAACTTAGATTTATCAATGAATAATGATTGCATGGCAGAATGAAATAAATACATAACTTAACAAATACCTGGTTCTGATGCTAATTTATGTTGCCTTGCTGCCTTGCTGTTGCCTTCCTGCTACCTGATACACAGATCAACCCTGCCACAAACAAAGAATAACT
>ML813420.1:4950-28262 GCA_009831015.1 Picea engelmannii | reverse complement strand
GAAGTTGATGTACTAACTTACCCAAATGGGGCCCACATGACTTTTGGTGCTTCATCTCCTAGGGTTAGGTTTTTGGATGTCTAGGGTTTTTTGCATTCCTATTTATTGTAAAAAATCCTTCAGAGCCTCATTTTAATCATCTTTTGGCGATTGAGTGCAGCTGTCACATCTCTTCTTAGAGATAAGCCACCACCATTCCAACAAGCTTGTTTCCGCTCCAGTTTACAATTTCAACTTATTTCATTATTGAATAGAAAACAAATTTTATTGTATCTCTATTATTTTGTGTTAAGAACCTGTTAATAATACAAATTCATTTGGTTCTTCTCATAAAATCTGGATCATGTAAGGATTCTTGAAGCTAGGGAGTCAGAGAGGCTGTTCCTAGTTGGCTGGGAGGTTACTCAGTTTGGGCAGGATCCATCAGCTTTAGGTTCAACATCATCAACTTCGGGTTCAACATCAGGTTGAGGTAAATACCTTATGCATTCCCTTATCTTATATTTATTTTCATTATGCTCATTATACCGTTGTTCATTATTATACTGCTGAACATTATTATTATGCTGGAACAGTAAATAAAGAAGTAAATTAGAAAGAATTTATGTATTTATATTCAATTTTATGAGGCTCTCTATGCACATGCTTTACAAATCTGCTGCATGTCTCTAGCATGGGCCTTCTGGACCAATGAAATTGACTCAATGAATTTTATTTGCATATGTTCCTCATGTGCCTGTAATTTATTTTTAATTTCCTCCTCATAAGCCTGCTTAGTCTGTTGAATTTCCTTTCTTTGCTCGCTGGCGATAGATTCTTTGATGGTTTCCAAGGTCATTTCCAACTTTGCAATCATGGAGTTTATGGTGTCTAGAGATACAATGACCTCATGCACCAAAAAAATATTTACCCCAACAAAAGCGCTGAGCCCCAAGGCCGCTTGTAGAGAGTTATCTTTTAGATAGAGCCCGACTTTCCATTTGATATTCCTTTCGGGCATATCCTGGCCTGCTTCTATTTTTCCCCTTTTTCTTTTGGGGGGCCTCTTTTCTATGGCTCGGGTCTTGTGATTGTAGTAGTAATCTCCAACTATGACCACTAATCCTTTGAACCTGAGTCCTTTCGAGGTAAGTGATAAGCTCCCTGGAATCAAGTCCAAGACCAGTTGAAAATTGGGAATGAGTTTGCGGTGCACAAAACGTCAATTTGTAATATACTAGATATAAAAAGTATGCAGAACATAAATAAAATGCTAGAAATGGCAGAATAACAGTAATATAACCAACATAATCTCCACAATAACACATAAATGATATAAGAACAACAACAGAAGTAACACTTTGATTCAAAAAGCAATGTTTATGGGCCTCTTTGAGGGGGCAACCCCCAGTCGAGCAACACTCTGTTACAATAATCTTCAAGCTAGGGTTTTCATACCCTCGACCCTTATTTATACTAAATATGTCTATCAAGAAAAGAATTTAGAGGGAGATCCTTCTAGAAGCGAAACCTTCTATTAGGTCTTCTTACATCCGCCTTATTCTATTTTATTGAAAGGCATTATTAATATTGACCTTTATTACATCCGAATATATTGATCTACCTATGTGCGGGTTAGGACCCTAACATGTTTGCCCCCTTTAAAAGAGCCTTGTCCTCAAGGCTTGAGATGTGGAAACTGTTGCAGAATGGTAGATGGTTCCCAAGTGGCATCTGCTGGAGTTGTATCTTTCCACTGGACTAGCACTTCCTTGATGGTTCACTGATGCAGGCGACGCTCACGCTGGTCCAAAACTGCTTCTATCTGTAGCCAAATGGATCCTTCTTTAGCTAACTCGGGAAGGTTGGTTTGAATTTGGCACCTAGTTCCAATCATCTTCTTTAAGCATGAAACATGTAAAACATGATGTAGCTTCGACTGACTGGGCAGAGCTAACTGATAGGCAACTTGTCCCACATGCTTGAGAACTGTATAAGGACCATAAAATTTGGGCGCTAGCTTCTGACAATGCTCGACCTTGAGGGAAGTTTGCTTGTATGGTTTTAGTCGCAAAAACACCTAATCCCATTCTGCGAATTGACGTTCAGAGTGACCTTGATCTACTTGTTGCTTCATGCGATTATGTGCCATGACCAAGTTCTCTTTAAGGGTACAAAGAATATCCTCTTGAACTGTAAGTGTTTGGTGAACCGCCTGGACCTTCAAGGTACCTAGTAAGTATGAGAGAATTGAAGGTGGATTCTATCCATATACCACTTCAAAAGGAGTCATGCGTGTAGCTGTATGGTAGGAAGTTTGTACCACCATTCAGCTAGGGGTAACCATTGAGCCCACTGATTTTTCTTTTCAGAGGAAAAACACCTTAGATATGTTTCCAAATACTTGTTGACAACTTTCGTTTGACCATCAGTCTGGGGATGATAAGCTGTGCTTATATGCAATTGGGTGCCCTGTAGCTTAAACAATTCTTGCCAAAAATTTCTTGTGAAAGTTGGGTCATGATCATAAACAATAGAGTGTGGCATGCCATGAAGCTTGAAGACCTGTTCCATGAAAATTTGAGCCACCGTGGATGCAATAAATGGGTGTTGAAGAGCACAGAAATGAGCATACTTGGAAAGGTGATCCAAAACCACCATTATGACTGATTTATTTCCTGATTTGGATAAGCCGGTAATAAAGTCCATAGAGATATCCTTCCAAATAGAAGGTGGGATCGGAAGCGGTTGTAGTGTGCCTGGATATTTGACTGTTTCTCCCTTGTTGCATTGACACACCTCACATTCAACGAAAAAATTATGTATGTCCTGTTTCATACCATCCCAGAAAAAAGAACGTTTGACCCTGTCATAGGTTTTGGTGAACCCGGAGTGCCCCGCTATGGGTGTAGCATGAAGCTCATAAAGTACTGTGGATTTAAGCTTTGATTGTTTACTTAAATACAAATGACATTTGTATCGAAGCTCATCCTGGAGCCAAGAGTACCCTGGGGGAGTTGGAGCATTGGTCTGCAATTGTTGGATCAGATGAAAACTTTTGGGATCTTGTAGCCATTCTTGGCACATAGCTTGGAGCCAATCTGGTACAATGAAGGAAAGAGAAAAAAGGGATCCTTCTTCTTCATATTTTCAGGACAGTGCATCCGCCACCACATTGTCTTTTCCCTTCTTGTAGATGATCTCATAATCATATCCAAAGAGCTTAGTCACCCATTTTTGTTACTCTGGGGAGGAAATGCGTTGTTCAAGAAAGTACTTGAGTCTTTGATGGTCTGTCTTAATTTGGAAATGTTGCCCCAAGAGATAAGGGTGCCATAGATCAATGACATGCAAAATAACCAACATTTCCTTTTCATAGATGGGTTTTCCCAGATTCCTTTCAGCTAGTTACCTGCTGGTGAAGGCCAAAGGTCGACCCTCTTGCATAAGGACAACATCGATTCCTTTCCCTAAGGCATCACATTCCAACACAAAGGTCTTTGTGAAATCAGGAAGGACCAGAACCAGAGTGGTGCACATGGCCGTCTTCAAGGTTTGAAAAGCTTGAGCAGCAACTGAAGTCCAAGTAAAAGAGTTCTTTTTGAGGAGAGCCGTGAGAGGTGCTGCAATCTTGCCATAATTCTTAACAAACTTGTGATAATACCCTGTTAAGACCATAAATCCACGCAAGATTTTGAGAGTCTTTGGGTGCGGCCAGTCTTGCATAGCTTCAATCTTTTTTGGATCCACCCCGACGCCATCGTTGCCAACCAGATGGCCCAAGTATTCTACTTCTGAGGCACCAAAAGCACATTTAGACTGTTTCAGGAAAAGTTGGTGATGAGAGAGTAGATGGAGAACTCAATCCACATGAGTAAGATGGTCTGTCCAGGTTTTTCTATAGATTAGGAT
This sequence comes from Picea engelmannii, assembly GCA_009831015.1. Lineage (NCBI taxonomy): Eukaryota > Viridiplantae > Streptophyta > Pinopsida > Pinales > Pinaceae > Picea > Picea engelmannii. The sequence goes on along the minus strand of ML813420.1, from coordinate 24,371 downwards.
ATCATCAAAGAAAACTAATACAAAATGATGGAGAAAAGTACGGAAGACATGATTCATGAGGCTTTGGAAGGTGGAGGGGGCATTACACAAGCCAAAGGGCATGACCAAAAACTCATAGTGGCCCTCATGAGTTCGAAAGGTTGTCTTGGGAATGTCTGCATCCTTCATACATATCCGGTGATAGATCGAGCGAAGATCAAGTTTAGTAAAGAATTGGGCGCCACTCAATTCATCCAGGAGGTCATCAATGACAAGAATGGGAAATTTGTCTTTAATGGTCAGTTTGTTGAGGGCACGAAAGTCAGGACACATTCTCCAAGAACCTTATTTATTCAGGGCCATGACTACAGGAGAAGAGTAAGGGCTCGTACTAGGGTGAATAATGCCTACAGTAAGGAGTTCCTAGACCATTTTCTCAATTTCATTTTTTTGTGAAATGGGGTGGCGATATGGACGGATATTGGGAGGAAGGCTTCTAGGTACAAGGGGAGTGGAATGATCATGAACACCGCGGGAAGGAGGGAGTCCTTGGGGAGCGGAAAATACCATTTAGTGTTTAGAAAGGAGGGCTTGGAGGTCTTCCAGCACTGGGGGTGTCTTTGTTGCTTGTATGGCATGGAGTTGGGCAATGACACCAAAATGACCTTTTTTGAGCAGCGTTTCCATACGATGGGAACTAATGACCTCAGGTGAACCAGAAGTGATGCCTTGGAATTTATATTGGTGGCCTTCCTGGTCAAATTGGATGGTTAATGCCTTAAAATCCATGGGAATGGGACCCAAAGTCCTTAGCTAGTCTGCACCCAACACAATGTCACAACCGCCCATGTCGATAGAAAACATATGGGATTTTAAGTGGTAGTCACTGATTTGGAGACGCACATTTTCACAACACCCTCCACATTTCATGGAACCACCATTGGCAATCATGATTTGGAAATTGTCGACAACATGTATGTAGCAATGAGTTTCTTAGGCAATGCGGCAATGAATAAAATTATGGGTGCTTCCACTATCAACTAGAATGATGACCTTCCGATGCTTGATGTAACTGATTAACTTAAGGGTTTGGGGGGCAAAGAAGCCAGTGAGAGCATTGAGGGAAATTATCGGTTCCACTTCAGGAGGGTCTGAGGGAGGGGTTATGTCAGTGATTTCAGGTGACTCAGGCACAAGGGGAGTTTCAACATCCTCTTCCGAAATATCCTCAGAGATGGCCATAAAAAGATTTTGTTCCTTACACTTGTGGCTCGGGAAATATTTTTCATCACAATTATAACAAAGGCCTTTGAGTTGGCGTTCAACTCAATTTTTGGATCTTTAATGGGGCAGAGGGAGTAGTGGGATTTATGGGTTTAGGGCGAGGTATAAAGGAGGGTTTACGGTTTTGAGAGGATACAACTTGTTGTGCTTCTTTATATTTTTTAATATCCTCCACCCAACTCGAAGGTCGAGCCATGAGGACATGAGCCCGAATCTCCTCCTTGAGGCCACTGATAAAACACTCTCGAAAGAAAGCATCAGTCATGCCCTTTGTTAAAAAAGCCAAGCACTCAAAGGCAGCTATGAAGTCTTCTACTATTCCTGATTGTTTCAACTTTGTCAAACGACCCAAATGGTTGGTGTTAGTGTCAAAGCGTTCATAAAGCTCAGTCACAAATTGGGTCTAACCAATATACCCTTGACGGGAAGTTTTTCTCCATTGCCACCATTGCCAACGTTCTTGATCTAGATGGAGAACACCATACCGGATTTTGGCCAAGTCATTTGTAATGCCGTATAAAGAGAAATAATGTTCCATTTGGGTGACCCAACCAGTGGGGTCCGAGCCATCAAATTTCATCACATCCACCCATGGAAGGCGTAGGTCACATTGAAAGTGATGGGGCTGAAAGGTATGGGTATGGGAGGAATGTTCACCTTCAGTCTTTGGAGGTGCATCAAAGAAAGGGTCATCTGTAGGCATCTTCAGTTTGGTGCAGAGTGATGCAAAGACAGATTCAAGCTGGGTGGTCAGTTCTTGTTTGACTTCCTCCATTGAGGACTGCATGGTTGTATTTATGGTTGTATTGATGGATGAATCGTTGGAGGCAACACTAGCATTGAGTTGTTTCACTTCTTTTTGGGTCTCGAGGAAACCAGATTGCAAGGTGTTGAAGCGAAATTCCAGGTCTTGGCTACGGGTATGGGCCATGAGGATGGGTGAACTGAAAAGGGGTGGGTGGGGTACATTTTTTTTTCCGAAAAATGATATGGATGAATGTGATAAGGGCGAAGAAATGAATCCAATGGAATAGGTCTCAAATAATGGTGAAAAAATTTCTAGACTTTTTTTTTTTTTTTTACACCTGCAGAGTTATACTCCAGTCTGAAGAATATTGTGGTGATGAAATCCCCAAATGCTTAACCAGAAAGAAATGTGTATTTACTTGGCAATCCGAACATAGTTGCGTGGCAATAGATCTTGTCTGTTTTAATTTGTTTATGTTTATGTCCCCCAAAGGTTAGGTATTCAAGGGTTTTCCCTGTGCTATAACTCTCTGATATACATGCGGGGTCCAACATTAGTACTCGGCCCAATATATCAGGGCTATAACTAAGGAGGATAGACCGTACCCTTATCTGTACTACCTGACTACTCAGGTACTAGAGAGTATCTTCTCAAGTGCTATTCTCGGTGGCACTATAGCAGTCATGCGACCGATCGATTTATCTAAAGAGGGTTTCAGGAAATCTAGGCCGATCAGTACACAGGTGCTGTCTAATGCGCTACCACTCAAAGGGGTACCAACAGGGGTTACAAGGGTGGCCAACAGATGTGCACTTAAGAACCACTTGTATTTCCTGTGTGTATGAATCCCTCAACCGCGGGTTTATGCGTGTAACGACAGATCTCTTTGGCTTAAATACGTCGGAATACGTCTCTACCCTAAAAGAAAATTCCCACAATTTTTGCCAAGGAAAGTACTCTGATACCACTTGTAATATACCAGATATAAAAAGTATGCAGAACATAAATAAAATGCTAGAAATGGCAGAATAACTATAATATAGCCAGCATAATCTCCACAATAACACAKAAATGATATAAGAACAACAACMAAAATAGCACTTTGATTCAKAAATCAATGTTCACGGGCCTCTTYGAGGGGGCAACCTCCAGTTGAGCAGCGCTCTRTTACAATAATCTTCAAGCTATGGTTTTCAYACCCTCGACCCTTATTTATACTAAATATGTTTATCATGAGAAGCATYTAGAGGAAGATCCTTCTAGAAGMAGAAGCTTCTATTAGGTCTTCTTACATCCACCTTATTCTATTTTATTAAAAGGCCTTATTAATATTGACCTTTATTACATYCGAATATATTGATCTACTTATGTGCGGGTTAGGACCCTAACACAATTAGATATGCCGACATGTAGAAACCAATATTCTTCATGCTCTAGGGATCTTGGTTGCGGTGAGTGATGCTAAACGAGATAATGGTTKCCCAATTGAACACATGGCCATTCTGGGAAATCTTGTAGGCCATTGGGAACCATTCTATCCTAAAATGAGTGCTACATTCTTCACCATAGAGTCGATAGATCATGGTATCTAGAACCTTGTAGGAAATTGTAAGATATCGTGATAGGACATACCTTTCTCCCTTTTTCACCGCCCACTCTTCATCATAAAACCAATCTTCCATGAGGGTCTTGAATTCTTCATGTTCAACTACAAATTGTTCGAGAAAAGACTAGTTCAGCCTCGTTGTTGGTTCTGGGGTTTGATATCTAGCTCTGATGTCATCCACTTTGAGCGAGGAGATTGGGAGACCTGAAGAATTGAGTATTAATCATGTATCCTTTTGCAGATATGTGAAACACCATTTGGATGCGTCGTTGTAAGGAAAGCACTAGGGGCGAGCGACTACTGTGTGGATTCTTCTCTTCTTGATATTTCTATATGACTCAATGTTTGGATCATCGAGAGGGAATCTTTCAGTGTTGAACATGTCCACAATCTCGGTGTAACTGAGGTAGTGCTCCATTCCTTCATGGTTGTTGGTGTCAAAGATAATGTATGACTCTGGGATGGAGATTGGAACAAGAGCTCCAGAGGCCAGGGATTTTCCTTTTCTAGTGAGCATTCTGGGCATCCCTTCACTTGCACAAACCAACATATTATAATTAAAAAATTCGTCTCGACCTCGAAATAACAATATTGAAAAGAAGAAAATAATATCATAGTCATTTATAGGCGAGGAGCGATAGTCGATCAAATAGAGCTCACAAAGGATTGCAGACGTGGTTTTCTCTTTTTTTACCTTCGTGAACCGATGAGAAATAATATGAGCCTTAATGTCCCATTTAACAAAAAAAAAATCCATCGATTCCCTCCTAACCATGCAAAATTAAATAAAAGTGTGAAATAACTTGGAGTCGATCAGGGGCGTACATAGAGAGTAAATGCACACGCATGTGATCGACAATTATAGTTGTTAAGGCACATGATAATTCAAAAAGTGGGGGGAAACATTGCAGTTGTCGTTGTCAATAGATGATGAGGAAAAGAGGAATGGACGTGGGTGAGAACAAACCCCGACAAAAAAAAATACTTTATTAACCATTTAAGCGTGATTACAAGACTACAAATTAATTTCAACGTCCAATTACATGATCGTTGGGCGTTAATACTTCAATAAATAAGGCTAACAAGTAGTCAAGGTGGTAGTGAGGGGACCCATTAACTAGACCGCATGAGATCTACGGTGGAGGAGCAATCGATGAGGACTCGGTTCATATGAGCCGCAGGATCAATGACGTGACAGTTGGATAGCAAAGGGCAGTGTCGTCTTTGGAAAGGAGGGGAAGACAAATAAAGAAGAGCCCAAGGAGAAATCCGACGAAGAAACGAACTGGTTGAGCACATTAAAGTATTTGTAACCTTGACACACATCGGAAGAGGAAATACTTACGCATTGATTGAATTGAGGGACCCATGAGGGGGGGTTAGGTTGAGGTGTATTGAAGAGAGAGGGTCATGTGTGATTTGGGGAGTGACTAGGAGAGAGAGAGGGGGATTATTGTCCTCAACAAGATGAATATGAGCACGATGATGAGATCATATCATTAACTTATGATGATGACATTATGAAGCGTCATCACCTGGGAAATATGCAGGGAGGCTTGTGCGCATGTTTGAGGAAAAATCCAATGATGCAAAGGTAAGAAGGGAGGAAAAGAGAGAAGTACATGGGAAACCCATATTTAGTCCCAAATAAGAAAATGAATATTTAACCATAGATACCTCATGAAAGAAAAATGTGCATCCCCCAATTAAGATTTGAAAAACTTTAAATGGGGGAAAGGGTTGTGGTTCCATCACAACATAGTCCTAAGCTAGGATAAGGCATGTCTACATCCAAATGCTCAGAATAAGGTGCCAACTATGGCAAACATCCTATTGTCCCTCATTCCCCACATGTCTGTTCCACCCTAGGAGGTGTGCCCCTTTTCTTCTCAATAGTCGTTCGACTGCCCCACTTCCCTTCTCAGGTTTTAGAAATTAGATGGAAAAGAAGTCTCAAAGCCATGTAGTTGTATCTTGGCACCTTGGGAATCAATTCCCAACAGTTCTCTCACTTGGAGAGAACGCTCACAATCCTGATAAGCCACTTCTTCAACAACACATGGGCCTGACAACCCACCTCTTCCACGCAATCGAATCTCAAGATTCCCCAAGTATAGGTACAATTGTAGAGTATCGCTGCCATGTATGGATGATGGAATAATGAAGGAATAATCATAGAAATTGCACTATATCCACAAATTATATATGCATGTGCCCTATGTGACACTTGGCACATAAGGGACTAATTTTGTCCCCTTCATGTAATTCGTTCCCTTTCTTTGGGAACTTAGGATAACATAATGTTATATGAATTTAAGAATTAGGATAAATACTATTTTATTCCTATGCCTAAGTCCCTTTACTTAGCCCCTTAACCTTAGACTCTTAGCCCCCCTTTCCCTTTCTAGTGGAGTTTAGCCCCCCATACTTTTTGTCTGTTTTTTCTTCGGTAGTTATGTATTTTTATTAATATCTGAGTGTGATTTCATTTTACAATAATAGGCTCACTGAACTTTTAGCATCTAGGCTCTCTGGCCTAATAATCACATAGGATCTATGGCCTATAATATCATAGCTCACTAGCCTATAAAACATATGTACAATTAAAACTGGGGATCAACCTATGTATTATACCCCCCCTTATTTATGCATTGCCCTCAGTGCATTATATACAATATACAATCCAAAATTCTTAAAAAAGCTCCTTACCTTTCCTTTTGAATTTTGTTATCCCTCTGGTGTTCTTCTTTTCTATTTCAAACACCAAATTCATGTCTACAACAACAAATATGTTTTTTTCTAATGAGTATTATTCTATTGTATTAAGATATGTAATTATGTTAATTACAATCTACCATAATTATATTTACAAAATGTTTACTATGTATAATATATTTATTCTATTGCTGAAATTGTAAAAGTATACACGGATTATAGTATAGTGTTAATTCTACATATTGTTGCATATGCAAGGAATTCTTATTAATTAAATGGTATGAGAGACACAATTTTCGTGTGACATATAACCCAGGAGGATGCTGGGATGCTACAAAGTTAACATGGTTTCATAATAAGTAGATTAGTGAGTACCTTAAAAATTTATTTCAAAATCATGTTACATGGTGTGATGAGATATATGCAAAATAATATTTTTTGTTGTGTTGTGCCATGTAAGCTTCTGTACACCTAAGCTTGTTGTGTTGTTGAGCAATGGAAAACTTAAGTTCATAATCACGTTAAATGGTTTCATAATAAGTAGATTAGTGAGTAACTTAAAACTTTATTATAAAATCATGTTAAATGGCTTCATAATAAGTAGGTTAGTAAGTAACTTAAAACTTTAAAACTTTATTTTAAAATGGTATTAAATGTTTTTATAATAATGTTATTTCAAAATCATATTAAATGATTTTATAATAATGTAAAATTTTAATTTAAAATCATGTTAAAGTTTTTAAATATGTTTGAAAATAATATGAAATTTTAATTTTGGATTTATAATTTTATTTTTTGAAGAATTATCAAAATATTTTATATACATAATTTTATATGTTTGAGTGGATTTAATAGTAAAGATGATTGATACGAGCTATCAGAAGGTATGTAATTTTATAGGTTCAAGGTATTCCCTTGGCCTGAGTAAACCAAATCCTCTTCATGCAGAAACATGTAGTTATAGATTTTCTGATGACTGTCGAGTAAAAGGTGTCTGAAAAGAAAAGTGGTTACCTGGGCTAAAACCAAAGGGTTATGATTATGGGAAAAATACTGGTAGGGAGCAACAAACCATTAATAATTGTGGATAGGCACTGGTGGAAAGAAAAAGGAATTGTAAAGTGAGACATCTAAGGAAAATGATGCGAAGAAAAGTAAAAGATGACTGATTAGAAAAACACATGGACTAGGAAAGGAAAACTAAAAGAGAAAGGAACTCCTACTATGTACAAGACTACCATCACCATGGGTGATTAGGAGAAGTATTTTTTTAGGATTTGGCCATTGACAGGGAGATCCTCCTCCTCTCCCTATAATGTCTTAAGTCGGAAGGTACCAAGACCTATTTTCTAGTGGATTAGATAAGGTCCCAACCACAACTTTTGAAACTTTGTGTGTTTTCCTTTTAATTCATTTGATTTATTCCATTTGAGTACAAGATAGTGGAATATTTATTACCCACATACGAATTGTCAAACCACCTTGTTATTACTTCTTGATTGTGTATTAAGTTCGTTTTAGATTTCTCCCATTCTTCTTCTAATTTTAAAAACATGTTTAACCTTTCCTTCATCACTAGGCAAGCCTCATCACAGATGGATTGGGCCAATTACAAAGATAGTAAGAAACTGTGAGTAGGTATGGTGGCCTCCTGCCCATAGACTAGGAAAAAAGGGGAGTTATTGATGGATGACTTGGGGGTAACTCTGTTGGACCAAAGGGAATTCGGTAGAGCAAGGTGCTAGTTCATTTGATGGTCATTAACCATGTTCTTGAGGATGTTGATGATTTTTTTGTTAGTGGATTCTACTAAACCATTCCCTTGTGGGTAATAATTTGCTTAATATTTAAATTTTATATTTCATTCAAGGGAAAATTCAGTCAATTTCACAGAAGAAAAATATTTTTCATTATCAAAGACTAATGATTCAGGGACTCCAAAACTGGTGATGATATGAGATTGAAGGAACAACATCACCTAGATTTCATTGATAGTCTTTAAGGAGACTCCCTCACTCCATCTGGTAAAGTAGTCAGTGGTTGCGAGGATGTATTTGTGTAGTTGGGAGGAATTGGGATTGATTTCCGCGATTACGTCCAACCCCCATTGTTGAAATGGACATTCGATGATCACTGGCTGTAGAGGGAATACATTTTTCTTCTCTCTTCCTGTTGACTTTTGATATTGTTGGCATCTCCTTCCATACACATGTGAATATTTAAATATGGAGGGAAATTAATATCCATCTCTGAGGATTTTTTGTGCAGTAGTATCTGCACCATAATGTCCTCTCGTGGGTTCATCATGGAGCTCGGACATGAATTTTTCAACATCTCTTTTCTCCAAACATCTTAGGAATATTCCATCATAGTTTTTTCTGCATAGAATTCCCTGGATAAGTTGATATTGGGAGGATTTGAGCCTTAGGGCCCTTTTCTTTTCTAGGTCTAGATAATGTGGAGTTGATCCATGAGTCAAGTAATATTTCATTTCGTAGAACCAGGGGTCTGAACTGACTGGGATGTAAAAAAAATATTTTTAAATAGATCAGAGTCTTGATACAGAGCATCTTCCTGAGACTCGATGCAGGGGGATTCATTGGCTAGTTTGCATGGCCCTTTCCCTTTGATGATTTTTGTAGGTTTGATATCGAGGTCATATTCTTATAGGGACATAATCCAATTGTCTCTTTTATATGCCAAATATCTTTGTACTAGGAGGTTTCTAACAGCTAGGTAGGGAACAATAACCTTGGTTTTAGATTTGAGTAAGAATGACCGAAAGTTCTTGAAAACTTTGAATACCGCATATGCATGTTTATCAACTTCAGGATAATTTATCTCAACTCCTTGTAGTCCTGAACTCCTAAAATCCATAGGAAACTCGTCTCCTTATAAATTCTTCTATGTTAAGACAACCACAAATCCAATATCAAAGGATAATGTGTAGAGGATGAAATCTCTATCAAAATTTGGGCTCAACAATGCGGGTGCTTGCTCAATATCTTCTTTGATTTTAATGAACTCCTCCTTCTCTTTAGACCCCCATTTAAATTCAACATTCTTTTTTATCATATCTTGTAGGGGTTTTACCATTTTGAAAAAATTGAGAATGGACCATCTTACGAAATCTATTCTCCCGAGGAACAACTGCATATATTTTTTTGTTGTGAGAGGGAGGGATCTTAGCAATCGCTTCATTTATTTTAGGTTCAATCTACATATCGTTCTTGGAAACGATGAAGCCCATGAGTTTTCCTTCATCAACAACAAAAGTAAATTTCTTGGGGTTTAGAGAGATGTTGTGTCTCTTGCATCTGTTTAATACCTTCTTCAAATGAGAGATGTTGTCCTATCTATTATTCGAGAAGATGGTTACGTCATCTAGGTATACTACCACACATTCTCCCAGTAGACCTCTAAAGGAAATATCCATGGCTCATTGAAAGGTTGCTCCATCATTTATTAGTCTGAAATGCATCTTCCTATAGGCATATGTTCCCCATTTGGTTCTGAATGTTGTCCTTAGTTGATCTTCATGAGCTACTAAGACTTGGTTATAACATGAGAATCCATCTAGTAGGGAGAGTGTTTATGATCCAGACACACACTGTAAAATTTGTTCCATGGGAGGCATAGGGTAGTTATCTTTCTCTGAGGCCCTGTTGACATTTCTAAAATCAACACAAATCCTGATATCCCCATTCGTTTTCCTTACTGGCACTAAATTTGATATCCACTACACATGTCTTAAACTATTTTAGCAGCCAATAATTTGTTCAACTTTGCTTTGACTTGGGGTTCAAGGCTGAGATGCATCTTCCTCAACTTTTGTTGGAATGGATTGGTTTGAGGTTTCGTGGGGATGACTTGTTGTATAATATTTGTATCATATGTCTTGAGGTCCCCATATGTCTAGACGAAGATTTATTTATACGAGCTTTGAATAACTTTGTGTGTAATTTCCTTTCTTCAGGAGAGAATTTTTTCCAAGGTTAACATTCCGAGGGGTTGTCTCTGACCCCAAGTTTAGTATTTCAAACTGTATGTATGAGTTGTTGGTATTGCAGTTGGTGACCTTTTTGAATTTTTCTTGAAGGTCATAGAGTTTTTCTAGCCTGACCACACTCCTGGGGATATTGTTGGTTGGGCCTGCTATGTTTGTTGGCTCAGTAGTATCAGTAGGTTGTGCTATCTTTCATCTATGATAGAATCCTTGAAGGTATCTTTGAGGTGTAGGAAATTTATGAGTTGTTGGTCATCATTAAAGACCCTCCAATTCACGATATTGTTAGGAATTGATGTCCTGTACAACAGTTCAATAGAGAAGGAGTTAGGCATCAATCTAAGGGTATTAATATAGATGCTACGTTAGCTAACAAATCAACGTTATAATTCAATGATCAGGGAATGGTGTTAATATTAAATGCAGTGAAAGATTTAAATAGTTCCCAAACCTCATACTGATAATTTTTTAAGTGACTTGAAAGACAATGAATGGTGTTTCGTACCTGCCTAACAATAATTTCATAATCGCCAAATACCTCGATTTTTTCTACTTTCAAGTTAGCTACCTTCCTTAGACCTTGTACTAAGGCCTCGTATTCGACAATATTGTTGGTGTAAGGAAATTCTAGTCTGCATGCAATTAAAGTTTTAGTACCTTTCAGATATTTTAGTATGCAACCCACGCCTGCACCTTCTAAAGACTTGGATCCATCGAAAAATAATGTCCACATGTCAGGATCTCCTTTTTTTTTATTTTAATTGGTATTTTTGAATTTTCAAGTTTTTGGTTTTAATGAGGTTAATAGAGTCAATGCGTTTTTCTAACTTATCTCTAGAAACTATGTTAGTTTGTACATAAGAGGAATCGTTAGTTTGATCAACTATATTACAATTGGGCTCAATAATCTGGGTGCAATGAAGGATTTGAGATTGTATGTCAGATTCAACAAGAGAGGATGGTTCAACTGTGAAATTCCCAAAGAAAGTTTCATACAAATAATTTCAAAGAATTGAATGGTTGTACAGTACCGGTTCATTCGGGTTATTCAAGTAAGTGACAACATGTTTCATATACCTTTCTTTGTCGATCCTGATATGATTCATTTTACCATTGTAAGGGAGCCACAAATGGGACTAGTCGGTAGAAAAGTATCCATTTAACACAACTAACCAGTCTCAACTTAACAACATGCCATAGTTGTCTAGAATGTCTACTACTATTATATCTATGGTTTGATGAAATTTTGGGTTAGAAGACATCTTGATCAAAACCTTTTTCAACTCTCCAATAACCTTAAATTTGGTTCTGTCTAACTGAATAATCTGGATGTTAGATGGTTTAGGTTTGATATTAAGCTTCTAACAGACTTTTAGAGGCATGTCAATAGATGAAGCTCCTAAGTCCACCATGCAATTATGAAAATTTATATTAAAGAATTCAAAAGTGATGAGGAAAGGAGGGGTGGTAGACTTGGATCTTTGACCAATTAAGGATGCATTAGTCGCAACTTGAATTTTAGATGGAGTGATGTTGTCAGCCAAATTTACCTTGGTGATTCCTTTCTTGGTTCTAGTGTTTGCTTCCTTTGTTCCATGAGATGTTTTTCCTTGCAGAGTTCTGATAAAATTCTCTTATATTTGTGGAATCTTCGTGAGTTCAAAAAAATAAATCTTAGCTTTTGTTTTCTTTAGATCTTCTAGGAATTCATATTCCAACCTGGCCAAGGGTGTAGGCGAAATATTTGGTTTGGTTTCTTGATATATCATTTTTGGATTGGAAGGTGTGGTCCTAGATGAGTTAGGAGTAGTATTGGTCGAAGGAGAAGATTTTTTGGGAGTAGAGGCGGTGGGAGAAGTAGGATTAGTGGTGTCAGGGGTGTCATCGGGAATATTCTTACTGGAACTCCTAGTGGTTACGACGTTTTGTGAGATGTGCACTTCTTCAACTTCTTATTCATATTCACCAAAAGTTATGTCTCAAAATGAGTTTAACTATTGTTCTACAGGATCTTTATATTCCTGAGGTTGTTCTTGAAATTCCTGATTTTCTTCTCCCTTGTCAGCAATTTCAGTCATATTCTTTGTTTCCCAGGTTTGAAGGGCCTCGTAAATATCTTCCATATTGATGCCTTCCATCTAAGAAGGGGTGGTTTTTTTTGTTGGTGTAGTGTTGTTATCTTTCTTGGGGGGGAACTTAAAAAATGTTTTTTGGTTAGAAGATCCCTCTCCACTACCCCTTTTCAGGTCAACCGAGTCGTTACATAAATTTTTAATGATTCTCTGAAGAGATTCCATATCCATTGAATCAGGAGGATTCTTATCTTCACCGATTTTAGATGTATAAATTTTACCTTTACCCTTATCTTTAGATGGTTTCGAGTTATAACTATATTTCAAACTCAACATATTTTTTTCAAACTTAAGGGCTTCTTGGAAAGCTTCTTCTATAGTGCCTTTTTTAGATTTTTTCACATACATGGCCATGGACATGGGTAAACCAAAGGTGTAAAATTCAATAGTGACATCTTCAACAGGTTTTGAGGCCTGCGAGATTCGTTTTAACAAAGTAAGGAAACATTGATTGTAATCGATAACTAAATATTTCAAATCCATATTGACTCTTGAGAGTTCAGGAACTCGGGTGGCTGGTATTTTGTTTTCCCTTAACTTTCGGAGGAAAGGGGTTTAAAAAATTCTCTAGTTTGGAATGGAGGTTTCTTCTAGTGAGAAATACCATGTCAACGATTTTTCTTCAAAAGTAAGTGGGAAAAAACGACAAAATACATCTTCATGTCAAATGCTTTGTAACCTAATAGCCAACAAAAATTTCTTAACATGGTTTTCGGCTGAATCCTTTTTGTTAGGTTCAAATTTAGGTAGGAACTTTTCAGGGTGTCTCGGCATATCATGCTGGATCCCTGGCACAAAGACCACATCAAAAAACAATCATGGATGATAGGGAGGAGGATTTTGGTTCACATTCGCTACAACCATGTTCGGGGGCAGATATACAATGATCCGATAAGGGTTATCTTCGGGTTCACTCTCAAATCTGTCTCTTTATTTGGATTTGTCCTCCGACTTGTCTTTGGGAGTGTGAGGGGGTGACTCAGGAGGAGAGGGTGGTCTATCTCCTGCCCCACCGACAAGTATATGATATTCAATATTAACTTCTAAAGCCTCGGGGAAATCATAAGTGTCTTCAGGAATGTGATATTCAAGGGTCCCAGTTGAATATTTTTCTTCAAAGGAGTCTAGGTCAAAAAAATAGGGATCCGTATGTCGAAGGTCTTCCTGATTTTCAGGAAGAGAGTAATCCAAGGGAAACTATCCTAGTCAATGCATAGTTGGTTCATTCGATCATGTGTCTAACTATGGATTCAATCTTCGATATGGTTAGGACACATAGTTGGGGGAAAGAAAAGGATGTTTCGAGGTGAGCAGGAACACGATGAGTGCTAAAATGAGATGGCGTGTTCGCAATATACTCTGAAGGGAAAATAGTATGTTCAATGTATGGGAATCTCTTGTCGAGGAAAATCTTACTTGCAAGGAAGAATGGGAAGGATTTAAATTTCTGTTTGTAGCCATTCATTTATGTTTCCCTCCTTCTTATGTCATTTTTGTTGATGAGCCAGAATGACCTGTTCAATCAAAAGAGGGAAAACACATGATGACAGGTCCCAATTAGACCCACTCTCATTAGGGATAGTGCTTCCGACCATATTTTGTCCTCATTACCAACTAACTAAATATGACTCCGAGAACCAAAGGTTCTCAAATGAATTAAATGAAATAAAAAGAGGTAAATATAACTAACTAAAGTTAAGTTAAGGTGTATGATTAGTATTCTAAGATGCCATTTCTAAACTAAAAACTAAACTAACCTATCTTGATCAAAAGAAAACTAGAAAAATAGATTAATACAGTGAATAATGTATTTTACTTGCATAGAATAAATTCATGACACAAGTGATATGGAACTTTGACCAATAAGTTGTTTACAACCAATAATTTTATTTTTTCAAACTAAGCTACAGAGTCACTGTATTCATAAAGGACAACAATAATTATTGTAAATCRCAGAATATTAATYAGGAAATAATTCAAATATGAACATCCAATATCACAAAAAACATATGCATGGATATGATGATTCACAATCATACATAGAAAATCCATTGTTTTCCAAATTGTCTTCAATCCTTTATTCAAATAACGGTAAAAATACCAGTCCTTCTCCAAAGAACCAAAATCCCTTGTTTAATTACAATTATCCCATTTATAGAGGTTCCATGGGGTTGCGTTTCAATGTTCATATTTATTACGGCTAGGTTAATGAAGTGATGCTCCAACTTTCCTTTCCCAATTAGGGAATAATTGTGATGATATGGTTTACCCTGCAAAATTTAAGTTACAAAATAATCCTTTAGGGGATCCCTGAGGGTCTTTCCCTTACGCTCACGAATACCTTCCATTTCTTGAAGTCTTCAAGTATCAAATATACTAGAAGCAACTATTTCCTTTCCAAGTGAGCCCGACTCTTACACATGGGAACGACGATCTTTGTTCCGAGGCTTTGCTCAACACATTGCACGACATTTTTGGTTATGGGGATGATTTTGGAGGGTTGGATCAGTCTCTTTTCGATAACCTCCACATTGATTTTGTTGGTTTCTTCGGTTTCTCTCTGATCTAGGTTCCACTTGGTGTCCATGTATTCAATGATCATCTGGGTTGATGAATATTTTCCGCGAGAATAGATCATCAGACTATTTGCATACCTATGCGCAAGATACTGTGACTTGTCCCTGGGTCTTTAACACCTCAACAATCATTGCCATACCTATTTCCAGTAGTTGGTAATCATAGATTCTTTGCTCATCAGAATACAATGAGAGGGTTCCTGGGGACGAAAAATGTTGGTGGTGATTTTTCCATTCTGTGATTGTGTCGTAAGCTTCTAAGTAATTTTGATACTTTTCCTGGACAACTTTCACCTGAGATTCAAACTGCAATCGTTCATATTCAGTCACTAGAACTCTGTCGAGTGCATTGAACAACCTTTTCTTCATGCTCTGAAGCTCTTCATTTTTCTCTAGGGATTTTTCCTTCACCGCCTCGAGAATCATTTTCTCAATTTGGTGATATTCTATAGTCTTTCTCAAAACTTTGTTCTCCATTTGTACCCTCTATAATTTGTCTCAACCTTTTTCATTGAAAGACCTCAATTATTCCAATTGTGCTTTGAGTTTAGTCACTTCCATATTTTGTGAGGTTTCAAGCTGTTGCATGTCCCTAGCATGGGCCTTTTGGACCAGTGACATTGACTTAATGAATTTGATTTGCATATGTTTCTCATGTTCTTGTAATTTATTTTTAATTTCCTCCTCATAAGCCTGTTTGGTCTGTTGAATTTCCTTTGTTTTCTCGCTGGAGATAGATTATTTGATGGTTTCCAGGGTCGTTTCTAGCTTTGCAATCTAGGATTTTGCGGCATCTAGAGATACAATGACCTCATGTACCGACACAATATTTACCCCAACAAAAGCACTGAGCCCCGAGGCCAGTTGTAGAGCATTATCTTTTACATCGGGCCCAACTTTCCATTTGATATTCCTTTCAGGCATATCCTGGCCGGCTTCTATTTTCCTCCTTTTTCTTTTGGGGGCCCTCTTTTCTATGGCTCAGGTCTTGTGACTATAGTAGTAATCTCCAAATGTGACCACTGCTCCTTTGAACCCGTGTCCTTTCGAGGTGAGAGATGAGCTGCCTGGAATTAAGTCCAAGACCGGTTGAAAATTGGGAATGAGTTTGCGACACACACAACATCAATTAGATATGCCTAAATGTAGAAACCGAGATTCTTTATGCTCTTGGGATCCTGGCTGCGCTGAGTGATGCTAAATGAGAGAATGGTTGCCCAATTGAAGACATGGCCATTCTGAGAAATCTTGTAGTCCATTGGGAACCATTCCATCTTGAAATGAGTGCTCCATTTTTCACCATAGAGTCTATAGATCATGGTATCTTGCACCTTGTAGGGAATTTTAAGATATTGTGATGGAACATACCTTTCTCCCTTTTTCACCGTCCACTCTTCATCATAAAACCAATCTTCCATGAGGGTCTTGAAGTCTTCATGTTTGACTACAAACTGTTCAAGTAAGGACTAGTTCAAGCTCACTATTGGTTATAGGGTTTGATATCTCGCTCTGATGTCATCTTCTTTGAGCAAGGTGATTAGGATACCAGAAGCATTGATTATTAATCATGTATCCTTTTGCAGATATGTGAAACACCATTTGGATGCATCATTGTAAGGAAAAAGATAGGGGCAAGAGACTACTATGTGGATTCTTCTCTTCCTGATATTTCTGTATGCCTCAATGTTTGGATCATCGAGAGGGAATCTTTCATTCTTGAACATGTCCACAATATCGATGTAATTGAGGTAGTACTCCATTCTATCATGGTTGTTGGTGTTAGAGATAATGTATGAATATGGAATGGAGACTAGAACAAGAGCTCTAGAGGTTAGGGATTTTCCTTTTCTAGTGAGCATTCTGAACATCCCTTCACCTGCACAAAACAACATATTATAATTAAAAAAAATGTCTCGACCTCGAAATAACAATATTGAAAAGAAGAAAATAATATCATAGTCATTTAAAGCCCGCACGGGTGTAGACGGATTGGCAAGTGCCATGTAAATGGAATGAAATTTATAAAATGAAGTCTCATGTTTGATTCTCACCCAGATTTACTCGTGCGCCATTCTTACGGGCTGGGTGGTTGCACCTGGGGTTATAGTGGTAGTTGACGGGGATCGACCTCGTTTCACACGAGTACGAGAACCGCCAGTTGCCGATTCCCCCAGTACAAAAAAAAAATAAAAAAAATATCATAGTCGTTTACAGGCCAGGAGTGATAGTCGATCAGAGAGAGCTCACAGAGGATTGTAGTTGTGGTTTTCTCTTTTTTTGCCTTCATGAACCGGTGAGAAAGAATATGAGCCTTAATGTCCCTTTTAACAAAAACAAAATCCAATGATTCCCTCCTAACCATGCACAATCAAATAAAAGTGTGAAACATCTTGGAGTCGGTCAGGGGCATACATAGAGAGTAAATGCGCATGCATGTGATCGACGATTATAGTTGTTAAGACATAAGATAATTCAAAAAGTTGGGGGAACCATCACAATTGTCATTTTTGATAGATGATGAGGACAAGAGGAACGAACATGGGTGAGAACAAACCCTGACGACGAAAAATACTTTATTAATCGTTTAAGCATGATTACAGGACTAAACATTAATTTTAACGTTCAATTACATGATCGTTGGGTGTTAATCCTTCAATAACTAAGGCTAACAAGAAGTCAACGTGGCAGTGAGGGGACCCATTAACTAGACTGCGTGAGATCTACGGTGGAGGAGAAATTGATGAGGACTCAGTTCATAGGAGCTGCAGGATCAAGGATGTGATAGTTGGATAGAAAAGGGCAGTGTCCTGGTTGCCAAGGAGGGGAAGACAAATAAGGAAGAGCCCAGGGAGAAATCCAATAAATAAATGAACTGGATGAGCATGTTAAAGTATTTTTAACCTTAACACACATCAGAAGAGAAAAAACTTATGCATTGTTTGAATTGAGGGACCCAAGAGGGGGGGTTAGGTTGAGGTGTATTGAAGAGAGAGGGTCACGTGTGAGTTGGGGAGTGACTAGGAGAGAGAGAGGGATTATCGCCATCGACAATATGAATATGAGTGTGATGATGAGAGAATATTGTTAACTTCTGACGATGGCGTTGTGAGGCGTTGTCACCTGCGAAATATGCAGGGAGGATTTAGGCATATTTGAGGAAAAACCCGACAATGCAGAGGTAAGAATGGAGGAAAAGAGAGAAGTAGATGGGAATCCCTTATTTAGTCCCAAAGAAGCAAATGAATATTTAACCATAGATACCTCAAGAAAGAAAAATGTGCATCCCCCAATTAAGATTTGAAAAAATTTAAATGGGGGAAAGGGTTGTGGTTCCATCACAACATAGTCCTAAGCCAGGCTAAGGCATGTCTATAGCCAAATGATTAGACTAAGGTGAAAACTGTATAAGACATCCTATAATCCCTCATTCCCCACATGTATGTTCCACCTGAGGAAGTGTGCCTGTTTTCTGCTCAACAATCATTCAAATGCCCCACTTCTCTTTTGGGGTTTTAGAAATTAATCAGAAAAGAAGTCTTAGAGCCATGTAGTTGTAGCGTGGAAGCTTGGGAATCAAGTCCCAACAGTTCTTTGACTTGAAGAGAACACTCACAATCCTAATAAGCTGCTTCTTCAATAACACACAGGCCTGACAACCCACCTCTTCCATGCAATCCACTCTCAAGATTCCCCAAGTATAGGTACGATTGTAGAGTACCACTGCCATGTACGAATGATGGAATAATGAAGGAATAATAATGGAAATTACACTATATCCACAAATTATATATCCATGTGCCCTATGTGACACTTGGCACTTAAGAGACTAATTTTGTCCCCTTCATGTAATTTGTTCCCTTTCTTTGAGAACTTAGGATAGCATAATGTTATACGACTTTAGGACTTAGGAATAATACTATTTTATTCCTAGGCCTAAGTCCCTTGACTTAGCCCCTTAACCTTAGACTCTTAGCTCCCCTTTCCCTTTTTAGTGGAGTTTATCCCCCCATACTTTTTGTCTGGATCAACCTGGGTATTTCCCCTCCTTATTTATCAATTGTATTCAGTGCATTATATACAATGTACAATCCAAAATTCTTCAAAAATCTCCTTACCTTTACTTTTGAATCTTGTTATCCTTCTGATGCTCTTATTTTCAAGCACTAGATTTATGTCTATTAAGAACCAAATATCAATATAGCATAGAAAATCCTCAGAAAAAGTACTCAACACCTTGAAAAAGAGATAATTTCAAATAATAATCCTCTTCGAGGGGGCAACCTCCTTTTACCCCACTTAAATGTTCAAGTACAAGATGATTCAAAATGAAAATGTCTCCTTGGTATATATAGGAGACTAGGAGGTATAATTACAA